>OMLF01037392.1:0-21239 GCA_900302615.1 Holocentrus rufus | reverse complement strand
CAACAGACAGTGCTTTGTTAAATGTGTCACTCATCCAGGAAGTAGGCTGTTAAGACAGAGAGAGAGAGAGAACGAGAGATAGAGAGAGAGAGAGAGAGAGAGAGAGAGAGAGAGAGAGAGAGAGAGACGGATGCAAAGCTCACAGGTCTGGGAACACATTATAGTGTCCAAATGCACGTTCACACCCTTAAAATGTGACAGGTACAAAGTATATATTTGTGTAACAGGATGTGAGTGTATATGTGTGTGTGTATATGTGTGTATGTGTGTGTTTACGTGTGACTCATCCCCACGACAACCTGTTTCCTGTCTGTGAATCAATTAATCACTTCCTGTGTCCCCAGGCAATCCAGAAATGCAGCTTGAAGTCATGCGCTAATATTAGATGACATTAAAGCGAGCCCTTTACATTTGATTATTTATTAATGCTGTTTCATATCGCTTTAACTTGAACATGCGAAGGCTTTATATATATATAACCGCCAATCACACCGAGTTAATTTAAGCAGTTTTCAGTATTTTGCATCCCATGCTGTGTAGGCGGCAGTTTGATAAAGAGTATAGGAGGGAAGGGAGGAAAGGCAGATTTTAAACACTGAAACACTGAAGAAAAACACTGAATTAATGACAGGAAACTGAATCAAAGTTTGAAATGTATTGTGGTATTATTTCCCCTTTGAACAACATTTAACTGAGCCTGAGATATTTGTAGCTTTTCTCCATCCTAATGTTTTGAATTTGTTTTTTCCTCTGTAGCCCGAGTATGAGAGTGTCCTTCATCGTTTTCTCAGCCCAAGCACAAGTCCTGCTGCCTCTGACAGGAGACAGGTACACAGCCTCACTGAAACACATGAAAATCCATTGAATGTATTTTTATCTTTCACATGAGTCTCACAGTGTTCAGCAGAGCACCGCCCTGCAAACACTGGGACGTTGAATAAACGTTGGGACGATGTCAGTACGGGAGCACAGATGTTCCCCTCTGTGTTGGTTCAATCAGAGTTTTTGATAATATACCAGATGACGTGGACATTTTTAACATAGGATTGTATGTTGCTGATGTTTGATGCCCACTTTGTTGTGTAATATTTCAGCACAGTAAAAACTTACATCAGAAAAGTGTTTTGACCCGATGCCGTCAAGATATTTAGGTCCTGATTTCACAAAATGGTGCAGAATGAAGGTCTTCTGTTCCCTCAGTGTATTTTTCCCCTGCGTTTCTTCAACATAAAAAGGAGAATCATTTCCATCCCTCTGCTATATTAACAAAACTGTTCATGCCCGAGCTTTTTCCAAAGATACTTTCTTATTCCAACACACTTCTTCTTAACATTAGAAAACAAATGTGAAAATTCTGTGCTCCCCTGGGTTTACTCTGGGTTTGGCCTCCTCTTGCGTGTTGCCGTCTGTGAAATGCTTGCAGGGTGACGCTGTCGAGGTCAGAGGTTCAGTTCCCACTGGGGCTGCAAATGCTCGAAAAATATGCACTCATGGTACCGAGACACATTCAGGACAAACATGTCCACCAAACTGCATATAAAAAAAGTTTCTTTTTTTGTCCTAATTGTAAAAACAACTTGTTTGTATCACTTATTGTAGGCAGTGGTTACATTAGCTTACAACAAGCTGTGTTAATCAATCACCACATTCACCACATTTGCTGGATAAATTAATACATTTATCCAGAATATCAATAATTCGTTCTATCTCTGTGTTCAGATATGAGATAGAGGAGGGCCTGAAGCGGTTGCGGGATGTAAAACCAGCAGGTGAAACGTACATGCACGAGGGAATTAAAGAGGTAACTACAGTGCATACTCAGATTTGTAATTATGATCAAAATGTACCCAAAAATATTCAGAAACATGTGAAATAGTCCTTTAATCAGTGGTTTATTGTCCTGTTTGAACCTGAAGGCGTCGGCTCAGATACAAAAGCAGACGACGAAGTCCTCGAGCATCATCCTGGCTCTGACCGATGGGAAGCTCGCCGTCTTCATCCACGAACTCACAGTGAAAGAGGTGAGGTTTGCACCGAGGAAAAGTCTGACAGATTATTTTATTTGCACGTCCAAACGCTGAAAATCCTGGTTCCTGCTAAGCTGATCGCTCAGTTGTTGATGCAGAGGGCTTTGGTGCAGATTTGAGTGCTTAGTTTAGTTTTATTACACTTTTTGCTTTAGTTTAATTGGAAATACAGAATAAACAAAAAAAAGAGAAGAGAAAATCATGGTGATTGGGCCAAAAAAAGCTGGCAAAATGTCAGAATGACATGCAAATTCTGTTTAATGGTGCATTTTTCTCCCCTTTGTACTTTGCATTTTGCACATCATTCACACTTTCCTATGACCTGCAGGCTAATGAAGCAAGGAAATATGGCGCCCGGGTTTACTGTGTGGGTGTCAAAGACTTCGACGAACAGCAGGTAAGAGGTTTCATCTGAGGCGGTCAGTTTTCAGTGTGAGGCCTGTGACAGGAAGTGTGGTGAGCCACGAGCAACATGTCACCATGTACAAAAAGAGATAAACCTCATGATAACAACGCCGCTTCCTCCTTGAATAGTCAGTTTCTGTGCAGTAATCACACTTAACAAAAAAGAAAAATCAGATTGTTGCCAGAAATCCTGATTGGTGCATTGCTACTTCACGTTTCCACAACATGAAATCTTTGTCTCGGAGCCTGTTCTCATTTCACAAAATTTGGTGAGAGCGTGTTGGCTGCACAAAACTTAGTCATTGTCTTTCTTGTGTCCGGGAAGAAGAGGTGACAATGTTACTGTCTTCAGTTTTGCTGTCACTCTTCCAACATGGTGGCTTGCCTCTTGTAACCATTGGTAACCACTCTCCCAACGTCCTGCGATGAGCATGTATTAACTAAAAAACAAAAGGCAATATTGCTCCCAGTTTGTGCTGCAATGTTTTTTTTTCTCTCTATGGTTGAGCAAAGTGTTTGCCACAGTCATGCCATCTGCTATGTCTCCTCCTGCCCATGGTATGAAAGGATAGACAGTGCTCAGTCATAATGGACAAAACAAAAAGATGAACGCACAGTTAAATCAGCAGTACTTCTTGTTTACTCGTCCAGTGACTCCTTTATGATTCCAACAGCTTGCGGATGTCGCGGACACCAAGGACCAAGTGTTTCCTGTCAAAGATGGCTTCCACGCACTCAAAGGCATTGTGAATTCTGTAAGTTTGCCTGCTCTTCCATGTTTGTATATGTGTGTGTGTGTGTGTGTGTGTGTGTGTGTGTGTGTGTGAATGTTACAAAGTGTCATTGGATTTTCAGTTTTCATCAGGTCAGGGTTTTGATTGGGGTGGGAAATAAGATTTTTTATGTACAGTCTATGGAAATGAGCAGCTGTAATTGTTTGCTCTAACTAGACAATTTGGCAAGTAACATCATTTATCTTCTCTATTCTAGAAAAATCAATAAAAGTGGTAAAATAATCCAAATTGCTGGTGAATTCAAGAATTGGGATGGCAGGTTTGCAAATGGGCAAATAAAATAAAACAAAACAAGGTTGGTTTCCTGTCCTGGTTGTGGTAGAAGTTCCTTTTAAGTAGAAACACAGTGATCATTCTACTAAGGTGCATGGAAAAAAAGTCTGTGGAAATAAGTGCTAGTTGTGTCCTCAGCTTGTAGACTGAGAGGGAAACGTCTTACCCACTCAATAACAAATTAGACAAGGGAATGGGAGCAGCTTGACAGTTAGTCACTGCCCATATGACAGGCTGTTCACAGTCTTTTTGTTGTGAGGAGATCGTACAGTGGCACAACTCTCACTGCAGCTCTCCACATAGACTTTGTGCTTTATAATTAAAATATTGTATTTTTATTAAAAAAAAAAAAAAAACTTCAAAAAATAGATGTATGAGGCAGTGTCATGGATCAAGAAAATATTGTCTGGGTAATGCTGTAATCTGTGAATAGCTGTCAAATGTTTAATCTCAGCAGTAAGAGTCACTTTAACAGTGTTTATATGAAGTTTCCCAAGCAGCCTCCTCCTCCTCTGCCAGCCAATTAGTGATACTTTCCATTTGCTGCAGCTTTAACTTAAACGCTTTGAGCCAAGGCGGGGGTTTTGCATAGTAATGTTTGCACATTACTGTGAGCACACTGACCCTAGCTGGAGTGGTTTGACTGAATCCTGCATCTGTGTCAAAGCTGGCACTGCCAACCATGTTTGTCAGAGGAGCAGAACCAGATGTAGCTGTCAGACAGGAGGCTGGCAGCACTGTATGCCAACGGGTGTGTCTTGTTTCTCTTGTGTGATACTGAGTGCAAAGCTATGATTGATTACGTTGCCTTTCAAACAACTGTCAAGCCAAACAGGGTCAAGACCGGCGCTCTTAATCTCTCTGACTCCTGACCCCTCCTTGCAGAGCAAAACGTGCACAGTTGTGATCTTAGATGCCAACTGATGCCTTTTGTTCCCCATTCCCTTTTATTTTACTGGAAGAAAACTTTGAGCAAACATCGCCGACAAAAAATTTTCACAAAGATTTTCATGCATTTGTGTATTATAAATTCTGCATATTTTTGTCAGATTCCATAAGCGATTGCATGACTCCTAGATATCATCTTTGGGATCTCAAGCCCCCAACTGAGAACCACTTTGCAGTTGCAGTTACATACATTTTTTTTTTAAATGACAGTGGTAGAAATGCAGCCATGAACACATCAACAGCTTTAGTTGGTTCTTATTTTACAAAGTAGGTAAAAACATGAGCAACCCCTCCTGGCTCCCTCAGAGTAAGATTTATGAGCAGCAAAGGACCAGAAACTTTCTTCTTCAGGGTATCAAGAGTATTATAAACAAAACTAAAGAAGAAGAAAAAAATGGCAGATCAGTTATCTCTGTAAGAGGACCATGATGTTTCCGAATGACACATCAAGCCAGATCGTGGTGCTTCAGATTTAAACATTGAAATATGCACGTCATTTTGTTGGTGCTGGACCAAGAGAATCTTACGAAAAGGAAAGAGTCTGCACACTTTTGTACTCCAACACAACTTTAATGGACACACAGCGTTTTGAGCACAGCAGCTCTTCAATGGTTGCGATCCAAACTTTGTTGAAATGTTCCCTTTTTTTGTTTATGTGTGGCTGTGAAGCACCACACCAGTTTCCAAAATGTTTTAAGGAGAGCATAAGAATGTCCAACACAACAGAAATGGCTCATCAGCTCAGTCCTCAGAGGCAGCGAGCAGAGCGACTCCTGCAGCATCCAAATGAAACGCAGAGCATTCTTCACTGATTAGTAATCCTGGATTCCTGACTCGCTGGCCTTCTCACTCCTCAGTTTGAGGATTTGAGATCAGCTGTGCCGTCTTTTCATGCAGGTTCCTCGCTGCCTTTGTGACTGAAGTCAAAAAGAGCAGGGCAAAGATGGGTTTCTAACTTGTGTTGCCAAAGCCTCCTGTTGGGCCATTTACTTTTCCTGTAATATACTGGACCTTTGTTGTCTGAGCTCTAGGCCTTTGGGAAAACCCCAAATTGCGATGTAGCCACAGCATAATCGTTAACTTCCACAAGCTTCTTAACTCATCCTGTTTGTGTTGGAGAAAACGCTGAGTTCAGCACATTGTACCATCAGCAGATTAACTCGTGATGCCTTTAGACAACGTAGAGAAGCTTTCTTGAACCTTTCCACCTAACGGTCCTCACAAAAAGGCAAATCCATGCCTCGTCTTCTCAGATCCTCCTACCAATTACAATGCTGGCTGAGATATTTGGATGAAGGCCTCTTTCCCTCAAAGCCTATAAATATTTTTGTCTCTAGGTCCCAGAGTAATGAATAGTTCCCATGCAGCCAAGCTGAGGCCTGTTATCATTCAGTATTATTAATATTTCTAAAATGTAGAGGATCCATGCAGGGGATCTACTCTGCAGTGATGTCATTTGTCAACTAATGTCTCAAATTACCTATTATCTTTTAAAAAAATACCATATTTTGTTGTAATCTTGTGCTGTCAGTGCCTTTATGAGAGTTTGTGCAGTGTTTTTTTCTGATGGTCGATATCTCATTTTGCAAAGAAACTGCTCGAATTTCTCAACTTAACGGCAGAACAAGCTCAGTGGATGGGTCCTCTTATCATTTTGTGCTCAGGCAGACAAACAGTCAGTTTTGCTTCTTCTCAGAAACTGCCAAGCAAGTAATTAGACGGGGAAAATAGTGGCACAGAGGAGCAGCAGCAGATCCTTTTCCTCCCAGCTGTCATCTACAACCCTCTCCCCTTTTAACGATTCCATATCAAACCATCATATTTAATAAGGCTGCTGTAAACGTTCCCCCTTCCACACTTCAGATTGAAGTTTCACCCAACGTCAAATGAAAGGTTCAAGTGTCCTATATTGCAGTTAATATGCTCCTTTTTACCGACTGTGTACTGGGATTTGCATAGTTTGTCCTTTGTTGATTTATTGAATCACAGAAGATAGCGCAGCTCTATGACAGTGGGCTCACATAGGCCTCTTTATATGATAATGTAGGATCCCGGAGGTTTTTAATAGAACGGAGGAATGTAATAGTCTTGCATAATTTTCCCATAAAGGCTGACACAGCTGCCGTTTCTCCCTCCTGCTCTCCTCGCCGCTGATACTCAGCTCTCCCCTTTAGCCGCCAGGCCCTGATCAGATGCAAGACATTTCTCAGGTGTTGCGCCCTAATCTGTTTTCTAAACTTGACAGAGCTGATAACGGCCGGGCCTTGATGTATTTATTCTTGGGCCCCTCCGTGCAAAATAATGCATCCATTTCATTTTTTTTTATCCTCCAGATATTAAAGCAGTCGTGCACAGAGATCCTGAGTGTGGAGCCGTCCAGTGTGTGTGTGAACGGTGAGTGGACGTCCCCGCTGCAGTCCCTCCCTGCAGCTGTGTGCAGACAGCTTTAGTCATTGTAGAAGTCCCTCTTTGTGCTGCATGCTCCCTGAACTGCTGCTGCACCTCGGACTTTTCCTCAAGAGGAACTGCATGGAAAAGTTTAGTCTGTTTTCGGCTGTGAGAGGTTTCAAGCAGCGGCCTCGTAGCAAGTCAGTTCAGAGACACTAGACTCTTGTGTTACTGTCAGTCTGGCTTCACAAGGTGCAGCTGAAATGCAACTCGGAGTTCCAGGCGAACCATCCAATGAAAATTATAAATTTGGTTTGCATCATTTGCAATGTTCCATATGGGTTTGTTGACATGGCAACAGTAAAAGTTTGATTTGCAACCTGCAGCTAATTGCATGGAAGTTGCATTGTATGAAGACAGCTGTAGGAGTGGATCAGGTTTTTAGTAGGTTTGGTATTTTTTGACTGAAGTCACCTATGTTATACATTGATATGCAATATATTTAAATTTGAACAGTTTCATGAAACAGCTCTGAAACAGTTTTGTGACTTATGACACTCAAACCTGAAGTAATTAAGTCTTTTAGTCAGTAGTAAAGAACAAGACCCACTTCACCTGTTCAATACTAATGCAAACTCTGAGCTGCATCGGGCCTTTAACTGAAGAATTAATTTTCAAAAAGCATTATTGAACAATTAATTAAATTAATAAAATGTGTAAAGAATATGAAATAGCATCGCAGGTGTTACAGGCTGTGTGTATGTAGCTGTGGTCAGAGTCTTATCTGCAGTGGACAATTGATATTTAATAAAAGGCCAAAATGGGCCTAATAAATCGACTTTAACCCAGTTACAATGCTCTCACTTGGTCCTGCTGTTTTAATGAAAAAGAGATTTCCTGCAGGACTAATGCAGGATAGATGCTACAAGATAAATGCAGTGATAACTGTAACATCATGTGTGGGTTCATTCAGAATACCCGTCTTATCTCTCTCTCTCTCTGTGTTTACATACCGCAGAGTCCTTTGACATCGTCCTCAGAGGAAACGGATTCACTCTTGGCCGCAGCAACGAGGGCGTCGTCTGCAGCTTCATAGTCAGAGGCGAAACTTTCAGTAAGTGCAGGACCCTGCAGCTGGAACTTCAGCCTCTGATGCTTTTCTACACAGTCCAGCTTCTCAAACATGTGGCCTACCCAAGACCGGTTTTCCCAGGCTGCACTGATTTGCATCTGAAGTGTCACAATTTTGATTTATTTATTTATTTATTTATTTTTTAACCTCACTTGCAGCAGATGTTTTCTGATCAGTGCGAATAGCAAAACATATATACATATAGATGTGCACTATATAGATGTGCATGTGTTATGGATATGTGGTACAAAATCAGATCCCATGAGTGTGTATTTGAATACTGTAGCTGGACTTTTTGGCCGTTGCCATGACGATAATGTCATTGAGTATCTTAACTCTGGTTAGGTTGGCTGAGGAGCGTTAGAATGGAGGACAATGAGACACAACAATGGAAAGAAAGACAAATTGCTGACTGCATGATGCTTGAATTTCGTCATATTGTTCATATGGATATCTGATATGGGTTACATTATACAATTGATATGAACAATCATTCAAAAAATCAGATATGAGCAGCAATTTGGAAGTGAGGAATAAAGTCTGCAGGGCGAACGCAGCTGCTGCTACAGGTGTCCTGAGTTTAAAATGGTCGTGAGATTTTTTTAAGAAAGCTGCATATTTTTTCATGTGAACAGACTTCCGATGCCTTTGTTCATGTGCTGCGAATGCTATCAGACCGAGCTTTGGGTTTCAAAAGCGATTTCTCACATCTGAATCCAGTATGGCGAGTCTGAATCCTCTCACATCATTTATCAAACCTTTTATCATAATTTGTTGGAGGAAATAGGACAAAGAAATTCAGGACAAAAAAACCCCCCACATGTTTACTTGTGTATGATGCTGCTTTGATTTCTGTTTATTCATCACACTTGTGCCCAGCCCTAAACAGACTCCTGACCCAGTTTGAATGGCTTTTTGTTGATTGTCAGTGTGCATTGTGTTATATTATATTTTATGCCTTGCTGCAACTCAATTTTTGAAATTTAGCTTGACTTCCATACAACCAGTGCAGATAACTCCTGTCTCCTGCACAGAGCTTGTAACACAATGCATCTTCACATCCTACTCGTTGTTCTGGTGTAAACTGAGGAACATGGCGTTTGTCTGCAGGAAGGAAATGGCAAAACAGACCCTGGCCTGAATTTGCAGACTATCTTGCAGCAGCTCCTTATCGATGCTATCTAAACACAACAGAGGAAAAAGGCTATGTAGGTCACTGTGCCCCTTATTACGAGCTTCCAGCCTGCTCTGTGAAGAAATCCTTTTTTTTCAGGAGCAGGATGGGATTTGGCACCGAACACCAATCTTTTCAAATATTCCTTTGGCTTTGGGATCTGAGGAATTGATGCATGCCAGTGACAAACTTCTCCCCTTGTCGAGTTATTTTTGATATTCATCGTTTCAACTTCGACTAAAATACTTCAGCTTGATTTTTAAAAAGACCAGAATCAGGAAGTGGCCATAAGCAGATGTCTTCCTGTTAGTCCTTTCTCAGTTAAAGCTGTCTCACATTCGCCCACTTGGGGCTATTTATTCCCTCGCTGGCTTTTGCATGTGTTCTGCCCAGACCTTTTTAACAGGAGGGCACCTTATAATTATGGACAGGCATTATGGCAACTATGGAACACACACCACATATGCGGAACAGATGCTACCGTCTTCTCCATCACCAAACCGGTTGGAGTCCCTCGCAGTGAGGAGACAGAATCTAGTGTGAACCGAACCTGTGCTGGGTGTGTGTGTCTGTGTTCAGGAGTGCACGCACGCACGCACACACACACACACACACACACACACACACACACACACACACACACACAGACACAGATCATAATCCAGGACCTGTTTCTACTACTCTTACCTGCCCTTCTTTTTAAACCCTCATGACAAACAGCTTTGCAAGTACGTTTACTTCGCTGAAATGAAGTAGACTTAAAACAACTGGTGTATAAATATATTTGAACAGAAGTAACTCATTTAAAATGCACTGATAATTACTTGAAAAAACAAAACACAGTGTTACTTGTGCTTTTTCCTTTGCAATGCCAAACAGCACAAGAGGACAGTTTCAATTTGGGCATTTTGGTTAAAAATCATACAGTCAAGTTATTTTTTGCCCATAAAATAACCATATGGACTTAAATATATATTTTTTAAAAAAGGAAAATGCCCAACAGTTTTGTCTGAAAGGTTGGTCAGACTTTTGATGCTCAGTATTTCAGAATTGAAGACTCACATTCTTGTCATTTCAAGCTCAATGGAGTGATGCAATTTAAAATACAGTGATGCACAACACTTCAGTCAAATCTTAAAATCAAGTAAAATTACTGCACTTCTCTGGGTATTTTTTAATACTCAGAAAAATGCAGGTAGACAATCAGCCACTGCCCTCTGAAAACAAGCTGAACTAAATTGTGCGTCCTGTGTCGTGCATGTAGCTCACACCAGTATCTTTTCTCTTTTTCATTTTCCAGATAACAAGCCGAGCACAGTGCTCAACAATTACCTCCTGTGTCCTGCGCCCGTGCTGTACGAAGTCGGAGAGTAAGTACCAAACAGGATGACGAGGGAAATGATGGGATGTTGGTGTCAGAGATACACCGCTTTATGTGTTGACTAATATATGAAACATGAGACGGACTCTGACCTGCTGGATGTCAGTCAGTCATGTCGTCCTCTGCTGATTCAAACTACACTGCTGTTTCATTTTCTTTGCAGATTTTATGTTGTCATTTGATAATAATAATTCAGAATTTGCTTATTCATGTTTCTTTTGAATTATTACTTCATTTAAAAACAGGAACGTAGCACACAGTGTGTCTGCCCTAAAGGACTAAAAAAAAACCCATCCATTTTAGGTTTCAGTGGAGAGTTTTAGTTTCCCATAATGGTCTGAATGCAGTTTCAGAGGCTTTTACACGCTGGCATGACGAAATGTCTGAGGTGAAACATCAAGTCTTTTTATTTTTGGCAGCAGGAAAAATATAGAAGTATTGAATATGGGTTTTTTATATGAGAATATGGCTCTGACGTCCAAAAACCCATATTGGTCAAACCCTTGTGTGGTGTGTGTGTGTGTGTGTGTGTGTGTGTGTGTGTGTGTGTGTGTGTGTGTGGTGGTTGTGATTGGGGTTTTGGTGAGCCTCAGCCCGCAGACTGACGCTTTCACTCCAAGTTTGTATCTTGAACTTTCTGTGAAATAACCACCGAGTTTGGATGAAAGTTTTGAGGCTTTATAAAGTGGGGTGAATCATTATTTTGTGTAGGAGAAGGCAAAACAACATTAAATCATTATTGATTATTATCTGTTTATGTTGTAAAACTTTGTGTGTTTAACTGCTGTCATTAGTGTATCATTAATGTTTATATGGTTTATATAAGGCTGCCTTCTAAAACCAATTTGTACTGGGAAAAAAAAAAAATCACTCCGCCAGTTCAACTTTATAGTCCCTCAGGGCAAATTGTCTTTACAGCCAGATGCATAAAAACAAGCATAAAATATATAAACACAAGAAAGGACACAAGACATGATGCAGGACACACGAGTCATTAATTATGGACATCATTTGCAGAACGGCATTAAAACACACAGCGTTCCCCCAGGTCCTGGAAATTCTGGAAAGTCATGGAATTTTGAAAAGTAAAGGAAGAAAAAAACCCATCTTTTGTTTATATAGGAAATTCAAAATTTTAGTCAGGGAAAGTCATGTAAGGATAAAGGAATTTTACATTTGACACAGTGGGAGCTCTGCATGTTGTAGATAAATATTAGTCAAAGCTGCAATGATTTTGCTGCATGTGTACAGAAAGTGTGTAAAACAACATATTCTGAAAAATCAAGATTATAGAACGTCTGTATTTGTGGTAGGACTTTATAAAACAACCTTTGTTATTGCCGTTTTCCAGAGAAATATGCAGCACCTAGAGATCGCCCTGCACAGTATTGCATGGCTTCTGAACAACATGTTCGATATTAGAAACCCACACATGAATAAAATGCTGGAAGCGATAATATTCCTCATGAATTAGGCAGTTCAAAGCAGATATTTAGCCTGCTGATGTCATTTTTTTGCATAGTAACAGAAATCTAGGTACACTGTTATTCAACGACAGCCATCGATTGTAATGTCATAAATTCATTTTTAGAACTGAAGGTTCAGACAGAGCTGTTTTATAAGTCCTGGATGGTCCTGAAAAATCCTTATAATCATCATCATTCATCATTTTCTCTGGTAAAAGCCTGTAACTGATACAAAATGTTATTTTGAGTGCAGAGGAGGAAAGTGGCGTTTGAGAAATACTACGTCCCAGTGTTTGTTTGCAGCTAAAATCAAGTGGCTTATTTTAGTATGAAGTGGCTGAATGATTCTCCTGTCTTTCTCAGTCACATGCTCACACACACACACACACACACACACACACACACACACGCTCATCCTCATCTCTCACTCACTTCCTGTTCTTTCATCATCTTTCATTTCTCTTTTCTCTTTGTGCGTTTGCTTGTTTGTGTTCCTCTCTCCTCTCTTTCGTGTTGAGTTTTGTCACCATTTGTTTTCAGTTTTCATTCCGTACATCTTTATTCCTTTTGGATTGAAAAGTTCTCAAGAACCCCGCTGTTTTTTCAATTTTTTTGTCTTACATGCACATTTTTTTTAAAATTTCCTCTTCTTTTGTAGTTTGGATCATTTTGTCTGTTAAACACTGAAAGGCACACAACAGTGAAATGTGAAAAAATAGAGCCTACACTCATGCATTGCCTGCATTTGCACATTTATTTACCAATTATTGTGTATATTGTGATGTCACATCCCATCTATTTGTATATACAAACAAACTAAACCTATATCAGCTGCAAACACACTGGATGAACTCTGCAGGAAAAACTGTTTCACTCACTGAAAAAACACAGTAAACACACACAGTCTGACAAAAACAACCAGTACCTGCATTCCACAAAGAATCAAGTAAAAACAGTGTAAATATACGTATATTCCTGGCTGGATAGCTATTGTTTGATTTCAACGTCATCTCCTATAATCCCAAACCATAACAGATGATCGCTAAGGCATTCTAGATGGAACAACAGATTTTTATGTCCTCGCTGACTACAATCCAATCAAAAATGTATGATTATGAGCGCTGTTGGCTCCTGAAGGTCTTTGTGAGTTTCGGCTCAAAAAGAGATTATGTGTTGTGTGATGATGATGCTATAACGACTCCAAATCAACATCAACCTCACCTCAGATAATCCTCTCATTTTCGGTCCAAGCAACTCATGACAACATGTTTTTCCACCAGACTCTGACAAGAAGTCAGAGCCAGAGTCAGTCGAAAATGGAATTGTTGTTGGAGGAAGTTGATATTTACAGAAAGCCGATCAGCTTCAGTTGACCCTGACAATAATATGCTTTAATACATTTTCTTTTGTCAACACTGCAAGTTCAGAGTGGAAAAAGTAAAGATAAGGAAAGTTAATGCAGTGTGGTATCATGCAGTCTTGAGATTTTCTTATTTTTTTCACAGGATTTAGAAATACTGCTTATATATCAGTAGCCATTTCAGAAGTCCTTTATTGTGTTTTTTTTCTTGCAAATATTCCTTCTTGTCAGTGTTTCTGTTTTGGTTTTATCTCTAGAACCAAAATAGCACACTGCACAACAAAGTCTGGCATTGTGCAGCCAATTCACCGTGGCTGCAGCAAAACTGCAGCTCTGCAGTGGCTACATGTGTAAGCCACCAGCCTACAGCAGCATTTACGCCCTGATAGGACCTGAACTGATGCTACGTGCCCGCCATTTGAAAAAGGCCTGCTTAATTAACTCTTGGCTGCCGATGGTGACCCATTAAGTAGTTAGCTGGTACGGGCGGTGAGTAAACACATCTGCTGGAGGGGCTTTAAAAGGATGTGCGACAGATGCAGCCATTCCCTCTTCCATGCTCCCCATTTAAATAATTCACCATGCACTGACAATCCCTGCACCCCGGACCACCTGCATGTAACGTCGCAGCCCGGAAACTTCCGTCTCCGTCCATCTGTCTGCTTCTGCTCCATCACCGCCGCCGACGCCGGGGGTTCTCCGTTAACACGGCTCTAGTCGGCTGAGGAAGAATTGACTTTTCCTCCCACATTTCTTCCCTCGTTTACTTTTTTAACCGTGCTTTGTTACACATGAGGCCCGTCCCTCAGCGAACATTGCATGAGTGTCTAACTTTGCGTTGAACCCTGAAGGCGTGAATTGCTGTGGAGCGTTCGAGCTGAAGTGCTCAGCTGCAGCTCCCAGCCCCACCAGGGACTTGAATCTTGCCGCTCCACATCCAACCTGGATGTCCAGGAATCACAGTGTCCTCAGTTGGTCATTGAGTGATGTAGCAGCACTCATGGCGGAGGCATCATCTGTGGTGACAGCTGCGGCATCAGGCTTGAAACACTGGCATCTGTTGACGCCCCTCCCTTCCCACCGCTCCCCCTGAATCCCCATTAGAAAACCCTGCATGCCCTTCTGGGGCGTCGACTGAGAGGTTAAGTGGCCGTGCTCTTGCACCAGCATGTCCTCACCTGGTTTTTTCACAATAATGGTGGAGGGCAAAAGATAACTAAGAGGAAAGTCGACACCTGCCTTTACAAAGCAGGTACAGTAATGCGGCGGGCCTCGTCAATAATTGAGCAGCCTGTCCCAGCGCTGCTGCTAGCAGCACCACGGTGCCTCCATCTGCTCCAGTGGGGGTAGATGTTTGTGATAGAAGTGTCCTGTTGGTTGACTGTGCTCTATGTTGTGGCACAGACATGATGGATGTGCATTGATTTGTTGTCACAATGTGAAGCTGGAACCAGTTCACTTTGATTTAAGGATACAAAACATAAGAGGCTGTCCTGTCAGTTTGGATGTGTGATTGTAGTAAAGATTTGAGCTGCTCACAAAGAAACAGAAGCAGGAAACTATGAAAAATATGAAGTGCAGAAAATTTACATTTCCACTGATCCAATTCAGTCACAACAGATTCTTAGATGTTAAAATGACATTAGAATTGGATCACTGAAAAAAACTCATTTCCATAATACTTTGTGTCCATGTTTTGTGGGGAAAATATCATGACCTGACATCCATCATTCAATATTAATAAAATATACAGGATCCAGCCTGTAAAAGTGTTATCCTTTGGTTAACTGAGAGCTTAAGTTATTTGCTACCCTTTAAAAAAAGTACAATAGCCACCTATTCTTTTAATTTTATACTGCCAGTCATTTTAAGAGAGTACATGTCACTCTTTCCAAATGTTGAATGTCTCATTCTGGAACGGAGCTCTTCATCTGGTCCCCAGGTTTTGTAAGGCAGTCCCTCCCTTCGGTGGAGTTTTTCAGTCCAGCCGTCAGAACGTCTGCCACACAAACTCGCACAGAGTGATGACTTCTGGATGCCGAGTGACAGGCCTCGCATATGCTCCACTGTGAATTATTCAGCCTCCTCAATTTTCACATCTTTAAGGGAAGTTTGAAAGCCATTAGCGACACTAGCGTCAGCCGGTCCAGCTGTATCGCATCACCAAGGCTTAGCGTCACGGCGGGCTTACTTTCTGACAGATTAGCAATTGCGGGGACAAAGTTTTCCAACGTGGAGCCGGGGATATCCGGCAAGAAGAAGCCTTCTGCCATTCAACTGCTGCCCACCGGGTCCCTGGGAGCCCGTGTCGCTTTTCCACCGAAGTTTGACTGATCCCTTGGCCCCATGACAATCTGCCCTCTCATCTCCCATTTATTCATACATAACTGTTCGACCCACCAAGCAGCTGCAGCTCTCTCCTCACTGTCACACGCTCTCTTTTATTGTCCAAAAGTTAAGTGACAGTGAGCATTGTCGTAAATTATTCATGTCTTTTTTTTTTAAAGTCGCTCCATCCATTTTTTCAGTCCTTTTTATGCCTTTTTTTCTCCCCCACTTTTTCTCCATTACCTTTTTATGTTTGGATTTGCCTTTTCCCCCATTTCCACAATGGATATCAGCCTAGTTTTGCAAATAGGTGAAATTAAAGCAGAACGGTAATGTTTTGTCCTGCCGTCATCAGATATGCATGGGTATTTGCTGTTTAAATACAACTTACATATGAATTTTACTGCCATTTTAATAATTATCGCCCACCAATTACTAAGCAAACCTTTTCTTTAATATTCCTGAAAATAATTTGGGTAAAATGGGACAGGAAATATGACTTCTGCCTCTTTACTGAAGCAGATTCTGCCCACTCAACAGTAGCTCTTGACAATTACCATTTTGTGGCCCAGTGGGGAAAAAACGGCCTTTCTGACTGTGGTTGGGTTGTGGTGCGTTAAGGATGTCCAGCGATATCGGGGGGAGGGGGGTGGGGAGGAAGCCGAACGTTCGTCAGTGTAACTCGCTTGGGAGCTTTCCTCCTTCACACGCTGGGGTCCGCACCTCCAGCTTGATTAACAACCTGCCTACCATTATCACGGATTGAGGATGTCAGCTAAATTAGCCTCTCCCCTCACCCATTGAGCAGAAGCACTTAGTTAACATGCAAGAACCTGTAACCGCTTTGCATAACCGCAGAGGCATTCAACATTTCAGCAACGGTGAACAAAGAAATATGTTCGGGCATTTAAAAAAAAAAGAATACGTTAAAATCTGTGCAAGCGAAGGCATCAACAAGTCGAGCGAAATGTCAAAGAGCATCCGTTTTTAAAAGTTCCATGGATCGTATTTTAAATATTTAGTGCAGGGAAATAAGGAAAGGTGCAAAGGAGTCAATTTGGAATATTTAGAATACACTGCATAGTAATGGACACATGGTCTGGTTGCTCATCTGTTCTGATCCACAGGAGAATTGGTGGCCCAAGGCACAGCCCCGGGCAAAATCCTAAGCAAAGAGAGCTCTCTTGTTATTATTCCACAGCACCAGTTTTTATGCAGGCCTCCCCTGTACGCTACCACACACTCACAGCTGGCCCCTCGCAGACAATAGCGCTTTACATAGTTCTTTCTCTCCTCTTTTTTTTTTTGTCAGAGGGAGGATTTCAGGCGTTTCACTCGTTCCATATCCTGAATTCTCATTAAACCCGCGGTAATTGGATTGGGCGTAATAGACATATGGAAATTGCGGTGCCGTTCATCATTAGGGTTTTAATTGCGCCCATTTTGGCCTCCCCATTTTTCTCTCTAAATAAGTCATAGGAGTTCATGTGCCTTGTTACCGCCAGTCAGGTTCCTTGTTCTGCACACGGTGACGGCTATGGAAATCAGAGGGCTGCCCTCCTTTTGCATCGAGTTCCTTCAAATTTGGCCATTTAGTTTGCACTCTTTGTGCTCTTTGTTGCATCAGTGCAGCCGGAGTAGAAAGTCCTTCTTTCTCCTCCGTGTCTGCAGAACTCCTGCTGCACCCCACATTCAAGGGGAACTGTTTGTGAAGTGATGGAAGTTACACAAATGGTCTTGTAACGAGTCAGTCGAGACACATTAAAAAGAGTCTTGTGATGCAGTTTATTCATTTGATTCTTCAGCACAAGATTCAAGAAATAATTTCAGGAATAATGCATGAAAGGGGATTTTTACAATGCCTCATAAGCTGGTTCTGGCTGGTTATTGTGACACTGACTTGTGCCTGTTTTATTTCCAGGACCATGGATGTTCTCATCAGCTTAAACCACGGCAAGTCCTTCATCTCCAGTGCCTACACCATCACTGCTTCAACATGTGTGAGTCTGGCTTACCTTCTGCTTTGGAACATAATGAAGCTGCCTTAAGAAATGACTCTGAGCTCTCCATGTGACCTGATACACTTCTGATGTGGTGTAAAAGAAAAACAGTCTTCACCTCCTGTTTTATTGTCGTAGCATTTCTCTGTCATACGAGATCATTTTAAGATCGATAAATATTCTGCTGTAAAAGCTCTGCAGATCAGGCCTAAAATATAGATGTGGATTTCCTCGTCCTCCCTGGTGGGATGCAGGAGTTGAGGCCAGATGCCCTGTTTTAATTTTTCAATCAGTGTTCCTGCTTGTGTTTTGGTTTGACATCTACAGTATGTATGACTACGGGAGCAATTTTACTGTCATGTGCAGGCGGCGCTCCGCCTTGTCTGATACTTGCCATGTGAAGAGAAGAGACTAATCTCTGCTCCAAACAGGCTTCACCAGTCTTCATCTGTTCTACTGTATCTTGCTCTGAGTGTGTGTGTGTGTGTGTGTGTGACTGTGGGTGAGTTTATGAGAGTGAAATATTGGCATAGTCATATATAGAAATGTTCATTTTTCTATAATATTTCTATAATGAATAATTTTAAAATTTTAAAATTTGAACATTTTCTGTGTTTGAACATAATCAAGATGTCGATATAAGGTGCAGAATGTGGGATAAAATTACTTTATTCCTCAAATCATTAAGACTGATTATAAACATATTAATGTCTGTATATTCATAATCATGACAGAATCTAGAAAAATAATTAGGTTTATTATTTTTGCCATAACTGCACAGCCTTTGCATGCCTGTGCACTGTGCATGCATGTTGTTTCTATATGATTGCATATAAATGTACATCTGTACTTGTCTCCAGTTTGGGGGTGTCTAATGGTTGGCTTTGACTCATGCTGTTTGGCATCACTAAGTGAATGTGACAAAATGCTTCCTACAGAATTGATGCAAAATAGCCACAGATGGGAATTTGGCCATTAACTGAAGGCAGAGGAATGATGGGATCTCTAAGTTGTTTTCTAGCTCTGTGGTAGCCCTTATAAAAGTTTCACCTTGTGCATTTATCCTGCATCTATCAGTAATGATAGTGATACTGTGTTTTACAGTCAAGGCAAAGTAATTAATTATAACACAAAACTCTAATCTCTGTCAGTTACCAGACTGTTCCTCGTACTTTCCTGTGGCAGAAAAGAGAGCAAAGCCTGATTCTTTTTTCCTGAACAGTTCCTCTTTGGGAAAGAATCTGAATTTCAGCACCAGCTGCAGAAAGCAGACTTTACAGACTGACTCCATCCATGTTGTCCTGTTCTCTTGCAGTCGGACGGCATCGTGGTGGCTATAGTGTTCCTGGTGCTGCTGCTCCTGGTGGCCATAGCCCTCATGTGGTGGTTCTGGCCTCTCTGCTGCACAGTGGTGAGTGTCGCTCATAACCCAGAAGACATCCATCTGTTTATTCATTGGTTCCTTCTTGAACCAGGAAGAAGGAATCTCTTTTACTAGAGACACCTGGACATTCAAAGCACACACAGAGTTACACAGAGTTTGGATGGGGAAGAAGTAACACAGTGGGTCCTGTGCATACATAATTTTGTCAGTCGGGCTGCAACAAATAATTATTGATTTATCCAGTGGTTATTTTTTATTAAACCTTGTATCATTTGGTCTATAAAATGTCAAAAATAATTCTTACAGGAAGTGATCAGAGTCCAAAGTGATGTCTTCAAATTGCTTCCTCAGTCTGAGCAAGAGCCAAAAAAATCCAAAGTATTAATTTTACAATGACACGAAAACAGGAAATCTCAGCATCGTGCTGATTTTGGTGAAGTTGGAATCAGCTAATGTTTGGGATTTTAAATGATTAAGCAATTACTGAAATTTTAATCGATTTAATTTTCTGTTGATTGACTAACTGATTAATCAGCTCATCGTTTCAGCGCTGATTTCAGTGTCGTGTGCAGCAGAAGAGTACTGCAAAGAAATGCTCACATGTTGTTTCTTTCGCCTGTCATCAAAAAACAATGAAAATATTAACTTTCCCAGGCCTTTTAAAGTTCACAGGTACTAAAATGTTTATTCTCAATCAAACATTTTACTTGCAACGAAAGGAGACAGTCGGTGTTGGCAAATCTAGAATACCTCCTCAGTGTGCAAGCTTCTCATTCTGCCAAACGCTAACATCCTGTTTTTGCAACTGGTTGATCTCAAGAAGCACCTCAACATCTCAGGAAGCCCTTTGAAAACACTCAAAGTTCAAGGTAACACCGTGCTCCTTAACATCAAATCACGGCCGGCCTGCAGCAGGGAAGCAGTCCAAGGCGGGTGAAGTGTGCCCACTTAGCCATAAGCTATAAACACAAGCCGGCTACAGCCAGTGGGCCGGTGCCAGGGTAACCCAACAGCCGTGTCCGAGCCCGATCGGACTCAGCAGGCTCGGCATTGTTCACAAGCCCGCGCTGAAGGGAAGTGCTGTCGAGCATCTGTTCACCCCCTCACCTCCCGTTTACCTCGCTCACCCGCGCGGTGGCTTAGCAACGCGGCGGAGGAGAGCCTCAAACAGGAAGCAGAAAGCCCGCATCCTGTGGCTCAGCAGCTTGTGACTGCATGAGAGAAGTTACAAGAAGAGAGGAGATATATAGCATGTTTTGATAAGGGAGGGGTGCTGCAAAGATTTTAAAAAACAAGGGTTAGAAAACAAGAGAGAGAAGTAAGTGAATGACAGATTGTGTGGAAGTAAACAAAATCTCTTATTTGCACAGGACTGATATTACCTGGAGACTGAAGCGATTTGTAATAATTGCAGAGATCGCTGGTTTAATCCCATGTGAATCTGCCATGTCAGCGCTCCGCATCAAATTATCTATGGTATTTTGGTCCCCTGATATTAATACTAATCCCATGCAAATCAAACTCTGGAGTTTCCAGCTGCAGTTTATTTTTGTCGCTCGACTTGTTTTTTTTTTTCTTCCTCTGAATCTTCACTGCTGCAGTTTCAATCCTCCTTCCTTTCATGAGAAGCTGAATCGACAGAGGAAGATTGAGAATGCATTTTCAGTGCAGATTTTTTGTTTTTTTGCTTTGCTAAATCAGAGAAAAACCAACGGCAAAAATCTTGACCTTGGACAATTCCATTCAAGGTGCTGATCCTTTCAGAGAATTTCATTATCCTGTGCAACTGTGTCTCATGAAATAAGAGGTTAGCGGGTAATTTATTAATTACACAAATTCCCCACATAATACCAGTCTCATGCAAATAGAGCTAAAGAGAACAGAAAGGTCAGTAAGGTTGAGACTTTAAGTAGGTTGTAGTCTGTGGTTAATTAATGCGTCTTGAATGTGCAATTAGATATCAAGCTCTGCTTTTATTCTTTCACTTTAAAAATCCAGACTTTAGAAAAAAAAACAATTATTTCTCTGTCCATGTTTTGTTTAAATAATTTTTTTTGCGGATATTTATGCAAACCACGATTATAAACTGCTCGCCTCAGTACCCCCTTTGGAAAAAAACAGTCTCACCCACTTAACCATTTACAAAAATCCACAACAGATTATCGTTTGGGGCTATGAG
>OMLF01037390.1:0-16974 GCA_900302615.1 Holocentrus rufus | reverse complement strand
CTCTTTGACATGGTGATGTGATACGAGCCCACTGAGAGCAAAACAACAAACTCTGGACAAAGACAGAAATGGTAATGACCAGGACACACACACACACACACACACACACATACACCAAGGACATAGGCAGAATGACAAAGCCTCACGCCCGTCCTGGTGGATGTGTGGGTTTCAATGTGCTCTGAATCCACAAAGACCCCAAACTTCCCATCTTCAAAACCCAGCGCGCCACTGGGGCTCAAAACTGCCGGCACATAAATTGATTGTTTGCATTGTTTGAAATTTAGCAAACACAGTCACGTAGATGTGAAATGAATGCCGGCAAAACAATGGATCTGTAAACACGTATTATTGAACAGTTAGCTCTCAGACGTTTCGAGATGCATCATGAAGGTTTTTTTAAATTTTTTTAATTTTGTCATTTCATCACTCCAGGAGTCGAGATTCACTAAGTGCCGTTTCTCAAATATTTTGCAGCTTTTTAAACATCTTGCCCTCTTATGTTTCAATTTCAAGCGACCTGATGCTCTTATTTCTTTACCTTTTCAAGATTACACCTAAATTTCTGCTCCACGGCATTTACCTGATACTTGCAGAGAAACAAACTGAAGTTCACAAGTTCACAGCAAAACTGAAATTACAAAGTTTGAGTCATGAGGAGAAAAAAAAAAAAAAACAGCAGAAATTGGCCGCTGCCCCATTTAACATAACCTTTAACAAATAATGCATCAATGATCTTAGATGATTTTTTTTTTTTTTTGGATGAATCTTCACATTGAAACACAGATTTTCTTGCTGCTGTGTGCTTTTGGCTGCTGAAAAGGAACAAAGTCAAATTGCTTTTACAAATCACAGTTGAGTGCGAGAGACAACTCAGCAGGACTTCACAGTCTCTGCGGGTTTAGGAAACGTCACAGAAGTCCAAAAGCTTTGATATAAATGCAAAAAGGACGCTTCCGAAATAATGCAGTTGGAAATGTCCTCTGTTGTATTTACTTTCATGCAGCGAGAGCTTTCTGTTTGAAAGAGCCGTTGTTTGCTGGACTGCGGTCACACAGCAGAAACAGAAAAATAGATGAATCTTCCAGTGAGCGCTGAGATATCACAAGACTGCAGACATGATCTCTAACCAAGATTGATGCAATCAGGACAAAAACTTGGACTTCTTCGTTTGATAGGAATGTTTAATTGCAAATTTGACATTATTTTTACTTGAGGAGAATTAAACTATTGGATAAGGGTGTTTTTGCATTCACTTTTAAACATGGAGAACTTAGATCTGTGGTTAATTAAAAATTAATTCTTTACATAATGGGGGACAAAACTCATATGCATTGAATTGGCTTTGTATGTGAAGGCAAACGAGTTAATAAAGTATTATCACTGGAAAGGCACAAGAGCAGTTAGCAAGAGATCGAGAAATGCATCTCCATCTTAGCTGACCTTGTTCTTGGGGTTTCTCCTCAAGACAGAGTAGAAAGTCTGGGGGAAAAAAAATATTGTGAAAACAGGGAAGAAGCTGATAAGACCCGCCCCCTGTCCTCTCATTGGTCTGCCAAGTTGTCCAACTGATGATCCCAAAGATTAGCACAAGTCTCTTCAATATTGACAGTGGCCTCCTAGAGCTCCACATGTGATCGATCGCTCGTTTTTCACCTTCAGTCTTTCCTTGGGGAAATATATTCCACAAAACTGAAAAGTTCTCCCCATTCTGTAAAACCAGAGGTCCAAATAAACATGGAGGCTTCGTCAAGGCGAGTTTCCGTAGATCTGATCACAGACGGACAGCGGAGACAGGTTTCTGTTCACACTTGACATTGTCATGCATCTAAAACGTGGCTCCACTGACCTGTGATCAGATTTTATGACAGCTGACATCACTTCAGCTGGAGGGTCGGAGCACGCACTTCACAACTCTTTATGCATATGGACTTTTATAAAATTTAGACCGAATGGTATCCATCCATCCAACTTGCTGCACCACTAGACTTCGGAAACCGGTATTTGTTAGCAAGTAAGCTACAAATATTAATATTAAGAGCACTTGTGTGAATGAAGCCAGTTGCAGTTTTCAAAATAGAACACCTGAGGTGCAGCTATAGTCCCAAAATACAACTTTGCTTTCAAAGCCACAGACAGAGAAACAGCAGGCTGCTTCTGTGTCGGTTTGTCACACCAAGTTTTGTCAGTGTGGGAGCGGCACACCTCCCCCTCCTGAGCTCCCAGGTTATTATTATTTTCTTCATCAAGCTGTGATAATGTATTATGACCCAACAATTTAGAATTTCTTTTAATCGCACTCAATGATATTTCTGCCTGTTGTGCAGTTCTGAAGAAATTACCCAGCAGCCACGGCTTTCTCATGGTGTGAAGTTAAGATGCACCTTGTCTGGGCATTGAATAGCGTGCGCAATTATGTGAAATTTGGTTTGGAATCATTTCATTTCAATCCATTTTTTCATTTTCACACCCTAGCATGCAACTCTTCAAAACATTATTTAGTTCAGATGCTCTCAATGTCTTCCCTCAGGTATTAATTCTGTTTCCATGAGCAAAATACTCACACAGGCCAACAGATCAGAGCTGGCACTCGTCACACACGACTGCGTTGGTGCCATCGCTAACACTCGGTAAACAGAAGATTAGCTAACGATGGTCGGTGCAGTTTGGTTTCTGAGCTCCTGTTTAAAGCTTTGCTTCTCAAGCCAGACTGTCTTATCCACAGTCTTCAAATACTCAGCGACAGCCATGAGTTCATGAAAATATCTTCCCTCCAGAAACAAAATCGAGGCAGGAGTCTACGATGCTAGCTGTGCCTGGCTAAGTTATTAGCAATTGCGATGGAATGGACGCAACGCTGATGAAACCTGCCAAAGAAGACATCGTGACACATAAATGATGTTTGCTAGCTAGAGAAGCATTTTTTGCAAATTTACCTGACTGCAAAGCAAATACAGATGTGAGGAAAGTGGGTACAGATGTGGGGAGATGACCACATATTTCACCTCCTGTATCAGCTTCAAATATACATGCAAAATGCATGCACAAATACAAATGGGTAAGTGGAAGCATTCGGAAATTGCAGGAGCCACGAATCTGTCCCGAGAGACTATTTCAATCTGGAGAGGCAGCTGCAACATTAGCCTGATGGGAAGGTTGGAAATCATAGAACGTGATTCTCTGCACTAGGTGTCAGCCTGAGTGCAGGTTCAGTGTCAGAGCTGTTTTTCACTGTAAGGGATTAAGTAAAGGATTTGCATTCAGTCTCTCCCCGCTCCGGCATCAAATCTGTTGAACTTGGTTTACAACAAGCCTGGTCTGTTGTCGCTTTTCTTCAAAATGGAGTAACTGACAGATCACAGCAGTAAACAAATAAGATGCTAGCCCTCCTGCTGTGAATGGAGGCAGTGCAGCCTAAAGGGACCTGCACCCATACAAGAGTGGGAGTTTTATAGATGGCACAGCTACTGTTTTCTGCTCTGTTCTGTTTTCACCTACAATTGGAGAAAACACTGGACTGATTGTGCACAAAATTGCCACAGCAGCTGGAACTTCTAAGATTGGTGTACGATGAGAAAGTTGCTGAGGGGAAAAAAAAAACTTTTGTGCAGGACTTTCAATCTGTTTTTATAGGGGATGGACTAATTGGCGTAGGAACCAGTCAAAATGGTCATTTTACCAAATTTAGCCCTAATTAGTCCACTCTAAACAAATTGAGAAGCCTGGGATGAGATACTCGTGGCATAGGACGTTCTCACATCCTTCTCGGAGCACCCAGATCAGCAGTAGTTGGCAGGAATATCAACTTACTGCTTAATTAGTTCAAGACATCTGCAGGAAGAAGTGTTTATTTCTACCCTGAGCTCAGCTGCATGCAGATTGCACTCTGCCGCTTTAAAGAAGGAAAAAAAAAAAAAAAAAGAAACAGACTACAAAGTTAAATTAAAAGTTTTGCTTTTGTTTTGACTCCATGGAAGTGTGGATCAATGCGAAGAGACAGAGAGGAGAGCAGAGAATGAGGGACAAAGAGAGAAAACTAACTTGTGTTGACAGCAAATTTGCCTCGACGGGGAAAACAGATACAAAATTTTATTGGAGAAATATATATCTCCCCTAGTTTTTGCTCGATAATGGCATGTCAGGCAGCCAATTTTATTCTGACATTAATTACTATATTACAGAAGGCCTACTTGATAAGACAATAACTATTATCCATCACGCAGCATTTCCAATAAAAGAAAAAAAGCCTCCATTTTTGTAAACATTCCACTACAAATTCAATTTGCAGACAAATCCTAAACACCTATTGTTATTTTTCTTTTTGAGTGACAACCTATTCCCCACCTGTCAAGATATCGAGCAATGGTAATGGACACACACTCACATACACGTGTACAAATGCACGCTCACACACACACACACACACACACACACACACACACACACACACACACACACACACAGCTACTCAGGTAAAGGTTATAGACTTGAAGAATGTTCTCATTAGTTCTCTGTGCGACACTATCAGTATACTGCCTCCATGTGAAGTATGCAGTGTGCACGTGTGTGAGTCGGTGTGTGTGTGTGTGTGTGTGCATATGCAAGTGTGTGTGCATGCATATGTGAGGATAATGAGCTCGTAGTGCTCACGATGTGTGAGGTTGTGTGCTGAAAGCCAAGGTGCTAACTAACACTCTGTGACAACACTCTCCATCACCTTAACCCCCTGGTATTTAGAGCACCGGATACTGCGCAATTATGTTTATTAGGTGCTCTAGCTGTCACTCAGACATACACACACACACGCATGCACACACACACACTAGCATGTCAGATTGTCTGGCTGGATGCCTAAATACATTAACATAAAGACAGAGTGAAATTTCATTCCAAAACACCACTCATCCATTCTCAGTACAGGGAAAACATTTGCCAAATATTCATTACTCAATATTCATGTGACCATTTTCTGAGCAAGGAGTTTTAAGGCAGCCAGGAGTAATGTAAGGTTGGTCTTATTTTCATGGCAGCAGCCATGAAAGAAAAATTGTTTTGCAAGAGGGTGTAATTTTTTTCATTTTGTGAATATCTCCATTCGGAACAAAACTCATTTTTTAAGCTAATTTTTCTCTTATTATGCACTTTGGGCAGAAACGAGCAGGGAATGGGAAAAAAACTATAAAATGAACCCATTCTCCTGCTGAAGATATATCTTTTTTTTTCCCAGGAATGCAGGAATTAAAAAGACACAATTATTGCAAATTTGCCTGCATGAGGTGCAGTTCAGTGACTCTGGGCTGATGGGGAAGGTGTGATAGATTGTGTGATCAAAGCGTGCGGTTTATCACTTCAGATGATTACAAAGAAGACAACCCGGCGTATATACACTTTCACACTTGCTATATTTACGACTGAGTAATTCTGTTCAATAAAGTTGCACTTTCATCCTCGTCCAAGTCGAGGAGCGCCGAGCGACGCCGGGCTTTCAGCGGTGTAAAATACATGTAGGAAAAGACAGGCTCGCCTACACATATGGAAAGTGTCCTGGTGCTTTTGTGTTTGTGGGGGGAAAAAAACCAGCAGAGCATTTGAGAGTAAATTCTGGTGGGTTTAATACATTCTGCACCTTAGGCCAAGATTAGACCGAGCAGCAGTGAAATAGGAAGTGACAGATTGTGCCTGTGCCTGTGAAGAGGAGCCTATTGTGTATTAGCCACATGTTGTGGGGGTGTGTGTGTTGGCACCGCACTGTACTGTATGTTGATATGTTGCATGTTGTGTTGTACATGTGTAACGTCCTATCACGCCGTCTCATCTCCGAACGTGTGTTTATTCCTGTGTGTGTGTGTGAGAGATAGAGACAGATACAGATTAGGAGTGTGAGAGTGAAATGCACGAGAGCAAAAGAGGAAAGAAAAGGAAATAAAATGTCTTGACGTAACACACTTTCACTGAGCCATCCACTTCTCTTCAGGGGGTTTAATTCACTAAAAGCTCAGCCATGGCAAACTTCCTGCATCTAATATTATGTGACACCAAAATGTCCAAACCTGGTTAGGCTGCGATCACATGAGACAGTGCAGAAGGTGCAGATGAAGAGTTCATTTGCAAAAACAGATAAAAGATTTGCATTTGGCCACCAGTATGACTTTTTGTGATTGGTTTACAGAACTTAATATCATTGCAGATATATATTTTTGCAAAGAAACCGTGATTGTGAGGATTGTTGGTTACTCAGAGCAAAATGCATGAAAGACAAGGAGATAAAAGTGGACAACAGAAAGCTGGTGATCGCTCTGCTTGTGTTTTAAACAAGAGGAAGAGCAGTTTATTTTACACAGAGGATGGAGGTAAACTTATCATATTCTCACTGGGAAAACTACATCGTTCCAGGCGCTGCTGACGTACGGGGCGTTGTGGCCAAAAAGCGCCCGGGGAGGCAGCAGAAACGCACTGTGTCCGATCCCAATTTTACACACAGCAGATTTCGACTGCCTACATCGTCTCTGTATCAGAGTTTTGATATTTATAACTGTTTTCTTTGGCCGTGACACACGAGAGATGTTGACAGTGACGGTGAGGACGCGGAAACAAAACCGGGGGAAGGGAAAAGGGGAGGCATATTTCCAAAATGCCTAATGCTAAAATACCTGGATGCACACAAGGCAAGGGGCCCGAAGGTGCATCAGACTTTTCACCTGCAGCTGCAGGACGGCCACTGAGATGTCAAACTTCTCCAAAAAGGTTGAATCAAGCTCATATTTTCACTTCTAAATCATTTTTCATGTCCTCATGCTGCTGTATTCATTATTATGATTAATATCAATTATACTATCATTATTACTATTAGAAGTTGTAGCAGTAGTTTCAATTTCCTGGGTAAAGTAGTTTCAATGTCAGAGCCATAAATGTCAGTTCAGAGGCTTATTCATGATGAAAGAAAGGAGGGGAAAAAAACTTTTGGATTTTTTTCTTTCAAATCAGTCCAATTTCAGCACAAAAAACTGTTCAGCTTCAGTCCCAAAATATTGGTCATCGGCCTTCATAAAGCCACCGCAGCACCACCTCCTCCTGTAAACAAGGGATTACCAACAGTAAACTGGGGCTTCAGCCACTGGGGGCGAGATTTCTTTTTTTTTTTTTTTTACAAGATCAATCCCTCTCTCTCTTCTTCCCTTAATCAATCTGTCTCTCCCTCGCTTTGCCTTTCTCTTTCCCTCCATCTGTCTCTCTCCCATCTATCCCCCTCACCTATCACTGTCTTCCACTTTCCCTCCATTTATTTCTTTCTGTCTCTCTTCCCCTCCCTCCATCTATCTCTCTTTGCCTCCTCTCTCTCTCTCTCTCTCTCTCTCTCTCTCTCTCTCTCTCTGCCTCCCAGTGTGTTAAAATGCCTCATTTGGACTCATTCCCCTCTGCTGCAGCTTTCGTAGCCTCGGTCAAAACAAGAGAGCATCTCATCAGCTTTGTGGAGATGAATCTGTCCTTTCCTCCTTCTGTTTGCCGCAACAAAGAGATTAACAGATTACCCCCCTCCCTCTGAAGAACGTCTGTTTGTCAAGATTAAGTCAAGACAAGAGCAGAAAGGAAAGGAGATTTAGGTGCTGAAAGTGGACAGAGTGGACACTTTTAATGCGAAGCACCACAAATAATTATTTCCATTCCTATCAGAATGAAATTTTGTGTTGAAAGTGGATATGAATAAAACTTTATGTATCACAACATATTGATTATGTTATCAGCATATTCAAATGAGCTTATATCTTATGGAAATTATCCAGTTTGTGTATAATATGTTTTTTTAAATGGGTGATTTTGTTTTTTGTTTTTTTTTCTGTTTTGTTCTGATGAATTACCAAATAGTTGACGCAGTAACACAGTGTGTGAGGAGGAGGAGGCGTCGGCCCAGTGCACTTCTACATTATCCACACTCCACTGTTTTCCTCTTTAAGGCCTCGTTCACATCAGAGATAAATATGATGGTCGCGCCACATTTTAGTGCTAAATCCAATCAGGTTCACACAGCCGGAGCCACAGCTGGTAGCATCGAGTTCTGTGTGAAACAGTATAGCAACAAACAAACTAGACTGAAGTAAATATGCAGACAGTCACAATGTTGAAATAACTCTGTGTATGGAAACAGAACATGAGTGACTCCAGCTGAAACAGTTCAAACAGGACCCACCTGAGATTCAGTCCCTCCTCTAAGCCCCTCCCACCCACATGCACATTTGGGGTGTGGCTCTGATGTCGATGTGTAAGCTAAGCTAAAAAAAAATGTGCCTGTTTTTTGCAAATATGCAAAAATCTGCACATTAAAGGAAACGCAGCTTGGAGAAACTTTTTGATTCTGAAAAGTGAAGTTATAGAAAGCATTTCATAGCAATGCAGGTTGAGAATTTTTGTTACTCGGCTTCAGTAACTTAACTTGCTTTCTATGTTACTTAATTCATACCACAGGCTGGGTGGATACTTCTAATTGGCTTGAGGATTAAAACGTGTAATGCACCTTTAGTTGGGCTCAAGTCTGACCACTGTTCTAAATTCATACGCCATAAAATATTGAACCAACTTGTAGCAATAAAATGAAACAGCAGCAGTCCGGTAAGCAATAAAATCTTTGCACCCGAATCAACTAGCTTATTAATTTTGTGTCCGAGACGTACAGCAAAATTTAAGTGAGGGCTGTTATTCAAAATCTTTGGCAAGTGGCCGTGGTAAACTCACTCTGTGTGCTCTCTGCAGAACCACCTCACACTTTGCATCAGGTGTTTTTTTTTTTTGCCTTGCATTAAAACCATTTAACACACACATCATCCTCACTGGATTATCTCCAGCAGAAAATTCTAGTAAATGATGCTGCTGTTTTTTGTGGAATAACTTTCAGCTGAGGTCGTCAGTCAAATGAAGGGGCAGGACCTTCAAAAACAGAATACTGATGGCTGCTCATGATACACAATCGCTTTTTCTTTTGTCAAACAATAAAACGCTTCAGAATTATTCAGCTCATTTGAATGTGGACACTCAAATGAGCTCTCATTTTGCTTTGAACAACCAGGTTCATGTCTTAGGTCATTCACAGGGCGCTGAGTGTGTGTGGTGAAGATGGAAGAAAAACAAAACTGATTGGCAGCCTGTATTCTGCCTCCTGTGACAGGGTGTGGGCTGCTGAATGGGGCGCAGCGGTGTGGGTGGCTGTTTCACGGCTGTTTTAAGGTGCAGTCAGACATGAGGAGACGCAGGCGAATGTTCATCGCCCGCCGAGGCAAAATCCATCTCCCGCTGTGCTGAATGTGGGCGGTCCAGGACGGGACACACATGGAAATCAGACGCCGGGTTTGTAGTCCGCTTGAGCGGTGGCTGGTTTTAGCCACAGGAAAATGTTTCCTCAGGATCAGAGGATTTCAGTGTTTTGTTGGGCGACGCGTTGTCTGTTTGTTAGTTTGCCAACCATAATTGAAGCTACCAAGTCTACTAATTAAAGATTAAACAATATTTTTTCAGAGTGTGGATTTGCTTCTTTGCTTCAACTTTTAAGGTTTTTTGTTGGGGTGAAAGAGCAGGGCAAGGCGGAGTGAGCAGGAGGAGGTGGTGTTGTATAAGACTGGCTTGTAGACACTATAAAATTGTTTTCCTCCATGAGGAATTCATGCTTGGATCACCTGTTGGGGTCGACGACACCGCTGATTTTGATCCAGACTACAATTTTGCAGGTCAGTTCACCAAACTTGAAGGAAGGAAAATGCAAAATTACTAAAAATGAATGTTTTTATTTGCATTTAGCTCATGCACAATGTGCATTTCACTCATGTGTGATCATCATCTTTAGCTCTTGCAGCTGCTTGTGCCCTCGCTCAGCCTCAGCCCCTGTTACTGATCCAAGCTCCCATTGACATGCATTGCATTGCACTATAAAGGGGGCGTGCTGGATTAGCATCCAAGGTACATAAACTGCTCATGTGACCTGACTCAGCGGGGCCTGGCAGTTCCTCTGGGACGGATTTGCACAGCTCTCCCTGAGGGGTGGACAAAGATGTTTTTCTGCTGAAGTGGGAAATCCTGTGTCGAGGATGTAACATTAGTATAAGCCCCTTCAGAGTTTGTAAAAAAGACAGTGATGTACAAAGCTGCACACACATTTTTGAAACAGAAATAGGAGAAATCCCACTGAGTAACTGCACTAAACAACAGATCTCATTACAGACACATGCATCTTTTATTGTCTCCTCTGTCCAGTCGAGCCTCTTTATCACCTGCTGCCGGTTTTCACCCGCTGCTTTCCATCAAGATCCTGATGCAACCTGGTAGGATTTCACATCTTTGTGGGCTGAATACCAATTCACCCAACACACACAACAGCCTGACATTATCTTATATATCTGTGGTTATAAAACAATTCTGTAAACTTTATTTTTTGCAATTGAATTTAAAGTAACGGTTTAAATTAGATGATAAAGGCTTTGAGAGTCTGCAAATTTTGGTTTAAGCACCTTGAAAGTGCTTGAAAAGGGCTTGAATTTTACTCTCAGGAGGCTGTACGAACATAGCGTGGTGTTACCAGACCTTATCTCACAACTTGAGATGAGATGAGGTCTGGAACCCCTCAATATTGAACCGTTTAGGAAGGGGCGTGGCCAACGGACAAAGTCTTTAACTATGAACATGATTGGATCAGCCTACAGCCAATGAGAGGAACGAAATATGAGACGTTGATACAGAGCACCGGTGACCCACTAAGTAAACAAACAAGCTGGAGCTAACAGCAGCCAACAGGAACAGCAGCATGTTCTCCACCCATAAAAACCTTGTTGTTCCTGCTTGTTCTTTTATCTCAGAGAGTCAGTTTCTGATAAAACCGATTCTATCATTTTATCAATGGAGACCTCCGGTTTAATAGCCATGTTTGTTGTTTTCTGTCGTTAAGAGTCTAACATCTCTGTTTCTATTCAAACAGCAACGGTCTTCTTTGTCGTCACCGTCTAGATCCCGCCCCTTAGACGGATGACCAATCAGATTGTCCGACCACAGCGTGGACGGGTCCAAATGAATCAATACTGAGGGATGCAAGACGGAAATCGAGTTCAAATGTGAAACGAGCTCACGAGATTTCTGTGTAGTTTCTAGGCTGTACAAACCCTGAACAACAATTTACATATTTTGTTTTGAAAGGTGAAGAACACACACAGATTGATGTTGAGTGTGTATTACTGGGTTTATCGCTGTGTGTGAAGAATTTGGGACGACGCTGCATTTCCCTATCATAAAATGTGGACACACAGATTGTTTTGCAGGCTTCCAGTGTGCCAGTATTCACGCACACACACGCACACACACACACACAAATGCAAACACACATTTAGGCATACATGCCTGCACAGAGATAAGAGGAAACGTTGATACAGTCCAGTGCTCGCTGGGCCTTTGTCACCATGACAGCGGGTAATAATACTGCACAGTCATGCTTAACTGCTGACCAAATCTCTCTGTCTCAGTTTCAGCAATAATACACTTATAATAATACACTCCCCAAAAAAGTTGTTACTGTTATTATCAGCCTTTCTAAATGTTCTCGTGCTCAGTTATCCAAAAACTATATTTCACCCAATCCCCTGAATGTTTTCCCACTCTTAATTAGCTGTCATCCTCCAATACTGAGCCAGTTTACACTGGAAATGGAAAAAAAAACTTTCCCACCACATATGACAAGAACATTTGCACTGTTTAGTTTTGTTGGGGATTCACAGGTTTGTTTGTTGAATTATTCCTGTTTCTGAAGACAGGAGAACAAGCCATTGGCAATTTTGTAAAATTAATATCATTAATAGTTTTATGAAGTGCTGCTCTCTTCCAGCAATAATACAAATGCTTTTGAAACGAGGAGGCAGTGAGTAACATCCAACACTGTTGACCACATGTGGTTACATCTCTGATGTGATACGATCTGTGATGATGTGTCTGTTTACACTGCAGACTGAAGCTTATAGACAGATATATTCATGCTGCTCAGTCTCATCTAGTGCTTATTAAATTATAATTTTGATAATCATTAGAATCATTTATCAAGTAAACAAAACAGATATGATACTCATGGTTAGCTCAAGGTTTCTGTTCCTTATTATAAAATGAATGCTATTGAGTTTTTGGCTACTGAGCTCATCTAGGCTTGTGATGGACATTTATCATTATTTCTGACATTTGATAAACAAAATGATTAATCAAGAAAAGGATCAATCGATTACTTGACAGTGAAAATTGTTCGATGCAGCCCTGGTCCAGTCTGTGGTTGAAAACTCGGCACAGTCCCAGAAAACAGTTGAGGAGCCGAGCGTAATGCCAGTGGTGATGCAGTTCCTGCTGGTCGCTCACAGAGGCTCAGAAAGGTCACAGATTGCTTAATGCCACCTTATGCTTATCCTAGCCTTTAAAATTGACATTTTCTAGTACAAGCCGTCCCGTGTGCTATTTTAGAAAAGCTTGGATATTGGAGGATGGATGTACAGGTACGTCATTGGTGTTGTCAAATAAGCTCCTCCCATCACAGATGTTTGGCTGAATTTGACCCAGACAGTTTTACACATGAAATCCTAAAGTAATATTACTACACTGAACATTTGATCAGACTTGAAACTAGCATAAAGCATATTCAATAACTCTCTCATTATCAAACTAAACATCAACGCTCAGCAGTTCAGAAATTGAAACTGAAAATCTCTTGATTCTCTTCTCCAGACTTTTTTTGAGTAGCTTTTCTTGCCCTGTTAGCTCACCCAAATTAGCTTGACACAGCTAACATTAATCAGTGCTAGCTAACGTTAGCATTTGCTACCTAGTTACATTCACTCTTCCTCATCCAAATTTAATATACTTTACCAACTCCAAGAAACTACAAGATGATGACGACAGTGATAAAGTCTTTTATAATCTTCTTTTCTGCGATACAAACCTGAGAGTTTTGGTTCCAAACTTTCTTGGCTCATCTTCAGGTCACAGCTGCTGCGGCTGTAAAAATCAAACGCAGAGGTTTGTAATAGAAGCTAAATGTTACAGGGTGATTGTTAACTGTGAAATAATAGATTTTCATGGATCGCCTTCCCTCTGTTCCGCTGCCAAATTATATTTTTCATGGGTTCGCTTGGATGCCACTTGAGAGCTCTCATACTGATAGAAATAAATCAGCACCATCTTCAAATCAGCAAACAATTGGAGCAAAACTCACCAGTCACAATGTGAACTGTACCGTCCCTGCTGAGCGAGGAATCAAATGTTACTTATCCAGCCGCTCTGTGCTGCTTATTGCCTGAGGCGAACAAGGAAAACATTTCTGTTAATAACATGGACAACACTCAGTTTGTGTTGAGGTGTTGTGGCTTCAGATGGATGACAGTGTCTGTGTGTGGGATATTTGATGGTGATCTAAATTGGAAAGGAGCAACAGAGGGCCATATAACTCAATTTTAAAAAGAAATCATTTTCTGTCGTTTGTTTGTTGTTGTTTCTGCTGTTCTGCTGCTACTTAAGGCTTGGTTTCCACTTTTGTGTTAAATCCCATTAAAATAAAAAAAAAAACAATAAGAAGACCACCATGAACAGACTTGAGTATATTTTACTTTTTTATGCTATGCTGTATGAGTTTTTAAAAAATCAATTTCCATTTAACCTATGTTCATTTCCCCATACAGAAATGGAACTACAACCCAGATAAAATGTCATGTGAAAAAAAAAAAATCAGATGCCCTTGAGCCTCGTTAGATGATTCATCTGTAAATTATAGTGTAAATTCAGCATGAGCTCCTCTCTTCCTATATATATATATTAAAGGTGAGAGACATCAAAGTAAGCGTATAACTGCTCCTGCTCAGAAAAATGGCAGCTTTTGTCTGCAGTTGAAGAAAACATCTCGCTGCAAAATGATGGAATAACTTAACACCAAATGTAACCATCAATCAGTCTCTCTTCATCAAAGACGCCGCGCTCGGAAAACGTTTGAACCTACTTCAAAATATGAAGTGCTTGGATAACCCTCTCCCATAAAATGAGTCTTTCAACAGTGAAAACTGAAAAACATTCGGCCACATTCTCCTGCTGTCGTGTGAAAACCAAGTAACTGCTATTTATTTTTACTGAATTCACCCAAATTGGTGGTTTTTACAGCTCTTTAGAATTAGTTAAATTTAATAAAACGCATGGTGATGACTGGGAAAGAGAGTTTTGTTTTTGGAATTTGTGGAAAAAGGAGACTTTCCGGAGATACAAGGTGTTTGTTTTGCAGAGCTGACAGTTGTTTGGAGGGGAGAGACTCTGAGAGGCTTTGTACAAGCACTTCAGTCAGGAGCCCAAACACCAAGCTTCACTGAGTAGCTACGATTGACCTTGACCTTACAACCCGCACTGGGTCTGTTTGTGTGTGCCTGTGTGTCTGTGCATGTGTCTGTGTGTGTGTGTGTGTGTGTGTGTGTGTGGGTATGAGTGTGTCTTTTTGAGATAGAGAGAGAGAGCGAAGCAAAGACGTGGGAAAAGAAAGAATTTGTCTTCCTCAGCCACACACACACACACACAAGCCCAGCCTGTGAGCCTGACAGCTCACACACACACACACACACACACTCATGCTTCCATATATTTGTCATTCAGACATAATCCCAAACCCCTTTGCCAGGCGACAGGTCATTGCTTTTTTCAACTTATGCTCAAAGTTACTAACTGTGACATTTTAATTTAAATAAATGTCCGTTTTGCTCTCCAACACTGACTGCTGTAACAGCTCTGACTGAACCTGTATACAGTTCAGAGATGAGACGGAGTAATGGACTCGTCAGTCAACAGCTGAATATCCAACTGGACTCACTCTTTTTTGTTTGTTTGTTTTAGCACAAACAATCATCAAACAACCAGCAAGATCTGTGATGTCATCAGACATTGTTTCTTTGTTTCTTTATTTTTTTAACCTCTTAGATGAAGGTGATCACATACTACGCTGCACAAAGTCTTTTTAACACGTCCTTTGATCTCATGATCAGGTTTATAATCTTGTTTTTCTTCAAATAAGTGAAAAAAACAACAACAAACAAACAAAAAATAATACCACTTGTTTCCAATGCACTTGTTTGAGGAATTATTGGGAACAACATCTCAGAATTTGTCTGCCACCATCACTTCCATGCTATAGTCTGTTAATTAATTGATTGATTGATTTTTTGTGAGTTACCAAAGTTAAAATGGCATCTTTAATATAAGATTTGTAAACTAGACGGAGGCTGCAGGTCCAACATGAGCACAGAGGAAACAGACCAGAAAGATCTTTGACATTTCTCTTTGCCCTTTTGCTTAATTTAGGAGGAAATTGATAAGCGCTCTGCCCCAAAAATGCACAGTTCATGCCTTTTTCATTATTCAAGACGGCTGAAACTTGTTCTTTATCCACAGCGCAGCCTCATTTAAACTCAGGCCTTTCTTGAGACCGATTGGTTGAATAATTGTTCCGACAACACAGACCAGTCAACCTTAGAAACTCTGGAAACGTGGAGATGTTTGTCCATCCATAATCCAGATCATGAATCTTCTCCATTGTCTGTCCTGAACACTCGATGACTGCTCGCTCTTTTCTGCTATAACATCACACATTAATATCAACATCGTTTCTTGGTCTCTATATTTTTTTTTACCTCTTAGATGAAGGTGATCACATACTGTGCTGCAAAAAAAATCAGGAAGTGATGCATTTTAGCTCTCTGCTTTGTTTTGAGTAAACAAGACATGTGGTCAACACGGGCAGTGATACCCACCATGGCTGAGCAGGTCTAAGTCCCGCCCACACTGTTTGATTGACAGGTGATCTCTGGGAAGGTCAGTGCAGAAACACCACAGAGATGAGACCCTGAGCAACAAAGATGAAGGATTTCTAGTGTTAACACTCATATAAATCCCATTTTTCACACTCACTGTGTAAAGCAGCAGCAGGAGATGGAACGTCATGGTCAACATGAAGCTGCTGTTTTTATTTATTTCTTTATTTGTAAATAGTTACTGAACCAGAGCTGCTGCAGCTGTTTCTTACAACATGAAACAACTCAATACAAATGAAACTGACACAATGTTGTGTTTTTCCTTTTGGATCCTTTGGGTGACTGTTCCTATAAAATACTGTCATATATTTCCTGTGCGCTCTCTGTGCAGGCAGGGCTGGAAAAGTGGAGCAAAATATCTTTTGGTTCGAGGTCCTGAGTTCAATGCAGATCACAGAATGTACAGAACAGTTTTGTGTTTTAGATATTTTTTGTTTTGTGACCTGAAGTCCAACTCTCTCTCTCTCTCTCTCTCTCTCTCTCTCTCAGATAGATTTTTTAAAAAGTAAAATAAAGAATATCAAAGGGAATACCGACTGTTCGCAGTTCAAAAACTCACCGAGGTTGAAAACCTTTTGTTTACAATGTCACTGGAAGTAAAGGTAAATAATTGAGAACACATTGAGAGTTGACTTTTGATCTGTATATGCTGTGATGAGTATCGGCACTCCGTCCTCAGATGTGCAGCGTTTGTTCTTTGAGCTGCAGAGCCTCTTCTTCTTCTTCTTCTTTTGTATTTAAGCAGCACTTTGGCTCTTAAGGTCAGATTTTGGCACGTCGCTCTGCCGCTCCGTGTTAAGAGCTCTGCACATTGAAACTGGGCCAAAGCAATCATAAAAAAAAAACTGCAAAGGGGAAAGGCATTTATGAAAGAGAGAGTGCAGAAAATTAATTTATTCCAGAGGAAAAATAAAAACCCGATTTTCTTGGCTTCATTGACCTTGATGTTCTCCTTCTTGCTTGAGTCAGTTCCTCTCAGCAGGGAGAGCGGAGGGCGTTTAGAGGAGCCGGAGTCAGATCAGTGCGTCCCGTAATGAGACCGAATATCCTGATTAGACCAGATAGCTGGACAGAGTGTGTGTCAGCATGTGTGTGTGTGTGTGTGTGTGTGTGTTGAGGTGTCAGTGTGGCT
>OMLF01037389.1:14802-25640 GCA_900302615.1 Holocentrus rufus | reverse complement strand
TAAAGAACCAAATTGCTGCATCCTCCTCTCTCTCTCTTTTTTGTCTCCTCTCCTGATGCACTTTAATCGAACACGGGCTCTCTCTCATTGTTGCCATCCTTTTTCTTTTTTCCTATATATAGAGTTAGAAAAGATGAATGAAAATGTCAAAATGCATTAAAAGTTGCCCACAGATGGCGCTTGGGAATCAACAAGAAAGGAGGATAGCGTTTTGTTCACATTTTGCTGTATGTGTTGCACTGCTCAACAGATTTGTCAGCTTTTCCAGTCACTAATGTACAAAGAACAGACAAAATGTTTGTACAGGGTGAAGCCACAGAGGCATGACACATTCTTTCTTTTTTGGTGCATTCATAATATATATATGAAATAATAATGGTAACAGATCATGCAACACGATGATGCAACAATGATGTTTCAAAGTGTTTCAATGTCACAACAGTTGAAAAGTGGTTTTGCACGTTCTCTGTAAAGTATTGTATGTAAATATGTAAAATTATTCACCACAACATCCCAGAAATCTCATACCTGCTGCCACTGCCATCTATAAAAATAATGATTAATAATAAATGCTCAGCAGAGTAGTTTCGCGATACTAATTATGTCTTCAAAGATTCTCCTCACTTGCTGGTTTATGTTTATGGACGATGGTGAACGATATATTCACTTAAACTTCAACTCATTTTCAAACGTTTGCCTGGAAAAAAATATTGCTTGATGGAAACATAACGCATGGATCTGTTTCTTTTTCTGTGTCTTATTTTCTCAGAAAAAAACAAAGTTGGTTTGTCAGAAGTTCTTTGGTTATGGTAGCGGTTGTCCAAAAAAACTTGACTTAAAGAAAACTGATATGTTGAAATAAATACATGTCAAATCAGATTAATGAACTTGGTGGAGATCTTTAAAAAAAAAAAAAAAAACTAGACCAGTAAACCATCTACAGTACAGTAGACCATTCAAGCACGGAAAACCTAAAAGGGTTCTTTATAGCAGCAAAGAGGCTTCTGCTTTGCCACAACATTCACAAACCACCACTGCCACTTCAAGTAACTCTTTGTTATATTGTTCTATGAACAAAATAACTTTTGTTTTGTTGGAGTATATCTATCTTTGCTAATTACACCAATGTCTCTCTCAATTTACATATAAATCCTACATGTAATTTTGCATAATTTCTCTCACTTTGCAGTTTCATTGCCTCCCGCTACCTACCCTCGTCTCTCACTCGTGTTGTGGACCTAAATATAACTGCTAATTTTCGCTCTTTCTGCTTCTCTCCCTCCCTCTGTAAATGTTACATCTAATTCAATGTCAACTTTTGCATAAATGTGGTATAGCAAACCCTCTTTCTCAAGCAATACGCCATCTGATCTACCATAACCCACCGCCTGACTGTCTGACAGAAAAAAAGATTCTTCACCGGACCATCAACCACTGAGATTTAGAGACCAAAAACACATCCACAGGCTGATTATCAAAGAGAGATGAAGCAGACATTATTGGTAAGGTCATGAAACACCAGGAACATCCTGAAGTGAAATTGCTTTCAGCAGAAATGGGAGTTGGCGAAGGGGAAAAAATTGATGTGAATACAATACCCGACTATACTAAACCACAAAAGAAGGGAAGGAAATAAAATCCTTCGGTCGCAACTCTTGTCAAAATTCCCCATTTAATCCGTCTCAAAAGGAATTGTTCCAAAATGAGATGTCTGCCAACCGTCTTCACTGAAGTTATTAGTTATCATATGTTTTTTTGCTGACAAAACAAAAACAATTTCGATGATATAATTTGTTAGAGTTTTGGTTTACTGACTGTAAAAGTGGAGTGGAAGTTGGAAATGAGGCAGACAAACAAAAGCTGAGGTGCTTGATGTTTCCTTGTTTACCCATTTTCAGCTACCGCTAACTAGCTAGAACTGCTACCTGTCTCTATGCCTGTTAGCATCATAAAATGATAATGCTTGAGACACATTCATAGCATTATAGATACTGTGGGTAGATACAGTAGTTATGGCAGGCTGACAAAAATACAAAATGGGCTGATACTTAGATTTTGTTTACCGACTATCTAATGAGTTTTGATGAGAATCTGTTGCTTCTCCACATTGCTCTACTGACATTCATACATTATTGAAATCCCACAACAGCCTTTTAAATGGATTTCATGGCCCCCGGGGCCATCAAAATCAAACAGCACACAAAGGAACGTGTAAACATTCAATTAATCTGGAAGAAAAATAGTTTTAAGGTTTTAAAGCATTGTTCAAATTCACAGAAAGAGAATGTGGAATTAATTTAGATATTTGAAGTGTGTAGTTTGCAACAGACTAAGAAATAATAATGGATTTGCAATGTCATAGTTCATAAAACTCAGAAACTAGGAGTAATACGTTTACCCGTCTCTGTAACGTTGATCCAGAAGATAGCATTGTTTTCGTAACACAGTAACGATTTTCTCCCAACACTGCAAACTCTGCAGTCAACTTCAGTCATGGTTGGCTCTTCCAATAAGGTCGAAAAATTTGGGATAAAATACATGATAGACTTCTAAGAAATTTCACACTCACGTAGAAAAAAACAAACAAACAAACAAACAAACAAACACATGGACAGCATTTATTGATTGATTGAGATTGAGGCACACAAAAATCTGGTGAGCAACTGGAGCAACTGCAACTAGCCATACCTTCCCAATAACATTAAAAAAAAAATAAAAATCCTCCATCACACATTAGCATTATGTAGCCTAACTAGCTAGCAAGGAAAATTCGTAACTGACACAACTATAACATTAGCAGAACGATACACATTATGTTAAACTTTGGTACTTTTTCTTAGTACTATATAGTACTTGATTTTAGATAGATAGATAACCAGATTTATTTTTATTTACACGTATGACAAAACATCAAGATCAATTTATCACAGTGACAGTTTAACACTTTGGTACAAAAAACATAATTTATATTAACTGCAGCGATAGCAGATACAAAAGGAAACTTTCTTTTAAGGTGGAGCACCGTCCTGCCCTGACATTTTGACATCTAAGTTAGCTAGATAATTCTTTCAGCATTCAACTGGCCTGCCTGTGTGTGAGTTCATATTTGAATGGTAATGTCCATTCTGCTGAAGTCCTGTGCATGCAACCATCACTTTTGTAAACTGTAGAGGGGAAAATTATCCAGTGAATCTGTGTGGTTTTAAATCCTCTAACCATATGCAGCATGTCAGTCATGGTGGTCTTACTCTGCTTTTTTATTATTTGACCAAGCAGTGTATGTGTGTCTGGGTGCACTGCAACAGTAAAAGATCTGTTGATTTTGTGCATGTATGTATATGTATGAGTATGCAGATGTATTTCACTCTCAATCCCCCCCGTCTTTGTGTCTTTGAATGCACAACCACTGAGCAGCAGCAACAGTAAGCTGTGCAGATTTTGTTCCTGCTAAAACTGTTTTTTTTTCATTCAGTAATTTCTTTTGCTCCTTTGCTTGCACACTCTGCTCTTGGAGCTGCTCTCTGACTCACTCGCTGCCTTTCTTTGTCTGTCTTCCTCTGTGTAGCTCTTCTTCCTTCCTTCGATCATTCCTTCTCTCTCTCTCTCTCTCTCTCAGTCCCTCTGTCTCTCCGTCTCTTTATCGGTGTCATTCCATTCCATTTAGAATCAGTCGGACAGCCAGTCAGTCACCTTGTCGTGTGGCTGTTTACAGGCGGTAAGGTCAGGGGAAATTGAGCAGAAGTCAGCCCTGGAGGGATGGAGGGATGGCTGGTGAGGCTGGTAAAAGCCGATGAGGGGGAAGAGAAAGCATGTCCTGGAAAAAACTCTTGTATCTCCAAAAAGTCACCTTTTTAGCTATTGATTGTTTAGTTTGTTTACCCTTTGGAGCCTGGTTACTTAAAATATAGATTTTGACCCCAAGTGGCCATGTATCGCCAATACAGTCTGGAACCTGGAATGAGTTTACTCATTTTAAAAGCTGGAGCATTTTTAAACATAAGTAAATCATCGTCAAATTAACTGTGATACATTGGTGTAATTGCGCTAAATGAATGAGACCGCGGTCAAGACAGCTCGCAGCTGCTGTCTCACTCTGTCAGTGTTCATGTTTGTCCAAGTTATGATCACATTTCCCATAAGCCTTGTTACTTCCTGGTCAACAATTTGTTTGTTTTCTCTTTTGCTTTACTAAAGAAGATAGACAACTTGGAAGTGTTTTTTGTCCCTCTATCTCATCATCGTCTTTCATTTATTCAACCATCTGCCATTTTGGGAAACTGTGACAGCTCCGTTTCTGCTGATTCGTGCCATAAAGCAATCTATTATGTCCCATTAAATCTAACCCTGTGGCTCACAATGGTTCACAACACACAGTGGAGGCTAATTTATCAGTGTTTTAAAGCTACACATAGAGTCTTAAATGTGTTTTCCTAGAGCAGCCATTTTGACATGAACTAGCAGGTAAACACAGGTGTTACTAATGACAATAACAAAGGTTTTCTTCCATTTAAGTGTAGCAGAGTCTTTCCAGTGAGCCAGCATGAACAATAGCAGGACCCTGGCTCTGTTAGACTTAAATGGAATGGAACCTTCATCAATGTCATCAGTAACATCTGTGTTTACCTGCTGTTTCAGGTCAAAAAGACTGCTGTAAAAAAGATCTGTTGTTCCCTGTTTTGTGTGACTCACACTGGGGAGGCAGAAGGGAAGGACTTGGGGGGGAAGCATGGATTCAGTGTCTTGCTCAAGGACACTTCAGCAGGGCAAAAGCTCATTCTGTTTGAATTCACAGACTCTAAAAACTAGGCCACCACCCTGCTCCTCCGTGTTTAAATGAGCCTGTCGCAGGGCAAGAGACATTTTTAAGTCCTGACCTGGGAAGGGCTGCGTAATCCCGGCAGTTCACAGGACAATTTAAGGACAGATGGCTGGAAGAGTTTCAAAGACCTGTTCCGATTTGAGCTTCAATCAAAGTGATTGTACTGGACTACAAAAAGAAGCCCTTACAAATACTTTGCACTTTGTGTTTAGACAGAAGGGGAAGAGGCTACAGCAAAGCACACAGCTTGATGTTTGCATGTTGGTGCGTGAGTGTGTTTATGAGACACAGAAAGACCACAGTGTGTATGTGTGTGCGTGTGTGTGTGTGTGTGTGTGTGTCCACAATGCAGCAGTACCAGGCAGAGAAAGGTAAAATAAATGTTATTTTCAATCAGTCGGCCTCAGCAAGCAGCAACCAGCAGTCAAATATACAGGAGGGGACCCCTGATGCGTTAAAGGACATTTTCACTGCATGTGTGTGCGTGTGTGTGTGTGTGTGTGTGCGTGTGTGTGTGTGTTTGTAAAATAAAACCAGCAGCCAGGTGTATGTGGGGCGGAAGGAGAGAGGAAGAGAGGGAGGGTGGCAGGGTGGATGGAGGGATGGATGTTTGAGTGCTGCCGCAGAGATGTCTGCAGTATCACTGTGTACACACACACACACACACACACACATGCACACACACCATACATGCAAATGCATTAGCATACAGAATGGCAATGTAAATTCACTACCTGTGTTTTTGCCATTAGAATTATATTATATCATGATTTTTTTTTTTAACTGTTAAAATAAAGTTGGGCTGCTCTACACACAAATATAACATACACACACACAGACACATACACACACTCCCAAATCAGTTGCATATTTGATGTATCTGGAAAACATCAGTTGGATGGACACGCTCGTATGCACACAGGTATCCACACACACTTGCAAACTCACGCACATGCATGCATAATATAATCTGTATTTGTACTTGTACCAGGAGCACACACTGCTCAGCAAACACACACCCGCATGCACGCACACGCACACACACACACACACACACACACAGAGAAAGAACAGATTTCTGAATGCTGCTAATGCAAAATTTGATGTTTGCGCAAACACACATCTAAACCTGCTTTCAAACACACACTGTGTTAAGTGTCCAGTGTACACTAATTAAAATTCATTTCACCAATATGTTTAAATTATACAACTGCTATTGTTGGTCAAGTTGAAGACGATGACAAAAGCTAGCATCAATGTGTCAGTTTGTTGGTTGGTTTATGGCAACGCATAATCACTTAGAGCAGGTGTGGTCTGTTTGCTAATGCTAATCAAGCTAGCTAGCGAGCAGGTTAGCTAGCTGTTAACATGGATATCAAACCAAAACACATGGTAAAATATGAACAGCACATAAAACAACAACAACAACAACAAATTAACTACAACAACATAGTACCTCAAACTACAACATAGTAATTGAGAGTAGACTGTAACATGCTGTATGCTAATGTAGCTGAAATGCTACTAACTCATCTAGCTTTGAATGCAAATAGCATCAAAGGACTCATGAAGGCCAATGAAATAACTTCAGAATAAATATTTTTATCACACTTTGTTACTTTGTTTCATAGGTGGCCATGCAATACGTAAGATAATGTAGAGCTGGCTGGTAATTACTGCAAAACAGAGTCAAACAGGGTAATCTGATACAGCAATTTGCTGCTTTTTTCAGTTTTATAAACTAAGCATATGACTATCCTAAGTAGTAAGTGGTTCTCCTGCAAGCTGACAATAGTGAAATGAAATTTTACAAAATAAAGTATGAGCACAGGAAAACTTCCTCCATAACATCCATAGTATAACTTAGAATAACATTATATTTCAGCGCTGCTGATGTGCACAGACGTCACCGAGCCACAGGCTGGGAGAATATGTGGATATTGTCGTTGGGTATTAAAGAATGGTGGTCAATTCTACGCCGCCATTGTACTCACAAGTTTGTAAGGAAGGTCAGCAGTAAATACACAATTCAAAATGTAGGAAAACAACTTGGCTCCTTTCTGCCATCATTTACACTTTATTCCGTGCTTGTCAACTTGATTTTCTTTCTTTTTTCTTTTGCAATGACACAGTCCAAAAAAAATAAAACAATTTTTACAGTTTCAAAGTACAAATACACTGACCTAAACCTCAACCTGTTCTGTCAAGTGAGGAAATAAAAGATCCAAAATAGAAAAAAAGAAAGCTAAAGAGATTATTAGTGACATAACAAGCCTCTAATTAGGTAAAATGAGCTAATGCTGTGAGGCCAATAGGTTTCTTCCCTTAAAACCAACCACACTTGTAATAATTTGTTCCTGTCAGTGCCAACTGTGAGCCATTTGTTTCATGTGTCCTTGAACGTGGTAAAATAGGCTTTATCTTTGAATTGTGTTGTACCTTTGCAGATTTACAGCTTTATTCTGTAACATTTTAATTATTTAGCTGATGCACTCATCCATAGTGACTTGCAATGAGTGCAACAGTACAATAAGCTTTCATTCTGTAGATTATCAATATTACAAGTAACCGAATAGTAAAGACTACAAGGGTCTAAGCCACAGAACCGTGACAATGCTATTATTCCTGACACTGTGTGATAATTCTCCGCTGTACAAATTGTTTGATTTTGTTTCTTGTGTGAAACAAGAAAAATACTCCAAACAGAGAAAGAAATTAGCATCATAATTTCTCAATTTCGTCCTCGGTAATGCCGTTTAAACTGGTCTTTATTCAAGCTATCAGACAAATGCGGCGTGTTGATCCTCATGCAGCCTAACTCGCCGTGCATCACTCAGAGAATAATAGCACCTTTATAATCTCACCAGCCAAATTACTTTCCCTCTCCCTCTCTCTTTTACATCTCTTTCTCTCTCTCCATCTGTCTCTGTCTTTTTCTCTCTGTCTCGGTTGCTTGATGCCACCCTGTTCCCTCTCTCTCTCTCTCTCTCTCTCTCTCTCTCTGCTTATCTCTCTCTCTCTTTTACCATCTATGTCTCTTGCATTGCCTTTGTCTCTCTCATTTGTGTTTTCTATATCTCCTTCCTTTGTCTGTCTCTCTCCATCAACATGTTTTTTCAAGGCAAAACAATGAGACAGAAGTCATTTGTCAGAGCAAGGTAGAAGGGAAGAAAAACAGCTTAATTATGTGTTTACAATCCAGAAATAAAACACTGGAGCTTAGTGCTGTGCTCAAACCATCACAGCTTTGTTACTTATATGTGTGTGTTTGTGTGTGTGTCTGTATAGGAGGTGATGGAGATGACAGTGAGTTGTGCCATCAAATAATTATAATTCTTTGTTTTTTCCTTGTGCAACATGTTTTTTTTGTCTGTTTTGTTTATTGTTATGGATAATCTCAGCTTCTGGAAGATGTAAAATCATAGTTTTTAAAGAAAGATCACGGCTTTGTTATGTTTTAACAAGAGTGCTTCAGTTGGGCAGGAAAATGATCCACCAATTCCTCCTTCGCATGAATCTCAAGCCACATAATTTCAGATTTTATGTGTATATCATTCCTGCACTTCAAATATATTACAAGGTCCATCTCAGTTTTTAACTCCTTTTAACTTTTTTTTTTAATTTGCCAGCAGGCAATTCATTATAAACTCATGTTTGATGTTATTCCTGGAAATCAAGCAGATATGTCTATATAGGAATGTATGGATATAATATGTAAGTCTATGATGTAAATAAATGCGTAGTGGTATGAATGTTTATTTTTGTACACTCTATCACTGAAAATGAAGACCAATCCTCAGATGATTTTCTTGAGTTTAAATAAAGGTTGAATGAATGAATGAATGAATGACTGAAGTAAATCTGAACTTTAAGTTTGCGTTCTTGCCAGTCTGTCATGATGTTACTGATGCAAACTGTGACTGGAAAATGTGGAGAGCTAACAACAGACCGATGCTACCGTTATGGAATTGATATGTTTGATGTCGTGTTCAGAGTCTCTTGACTTGGTGTGAATCTGGAGTGAATCTTTTAGGGGTTTAACCTAAATATTAGCATAAGAAAGTAGAGCCCGCACACTACAAACTCCATATATACACCTTTATTTATTGCATGAAGTAAGAACATGAGCACAGTTCTAATTTAGTACTCATACAATAGTATTGTGTACACACAGCACTTTTCCATAGGTTAATTTACATCAGGAAGTTAGACTATGGGCTGTCCATATGTTGGCTAAAGTGCACTCAATATCCATTTTAGCTTACATTGTTAAAGTGTGTGGTTACAGAGTTGGGGCCTGGCTGAACATATGGCTGCTGCAGAGAGCTCATCATGTTGTTTGGCTGAAAAACACTAATATCTTGCTGTCAGTGTGATGTCTGTATAATGTGGCTACTTCTATTGTGCTCTTTTATCTGAATGTGATTTTGGAAAACTGCCTGTAAAGTGATCTTGCCACTTTTCTTGCGGTTTTGACACAGTGTTTTGTTATATTGGGATCATACTTTCTATGATCTTATATATGGAAATACCAACATAGCATTTTAAAGTAGTTTTCTCTCAGCTATGATCTTTGATAACTGCAGGTCCTAAGCTTAATTTAATAAAGAAATAAATAAAAAAGAAAGAAAGAAAACAAAATTGAAAAATGCTAATGGTCCATATCCCTCAGTAGTTGCAAAATGATTGCAGATGTTTTCATTTTCAATTATATAAAATAATTAATTAGCATTGTTTCCCCTAAAATTATTTTACTCATATTGAGAAAATAAGCAAAAAACAGAGAATATATGACTTTATTTATTTATTTGATAGGACGGATATCTCACTTTGCAAGAACACTCGTGAACTGTTGCCAGGATTGCAGTTACTAGCAAATAAATTGAGCTGCTTACACAAATAGTACTATTTTAATGTGTTTTAAGTTCATGGGCTTTTATCTTTTCAGAGCCGCTGCATTTTTGGCATTGCATTGTGATGCCACGTTCATTCCCTACAAGCAGAATATCCTAGATTACAGTCAGGAACTGCAAGGACTGAGCTGTAAATTCTCTAATACTTGATCCTATTATTTTCTTAAGTTCTTAAGTTTTTTATCTCTCTTTGCTCAGTTGGCTAAGTCGTCTGTTGTATATTCTAGTGTTGTACTGGAGGCAGCGTAGCCCTTCAACAATTTATCCAGACTTATTCCTCAAAACACGAGAGCGGCTTTTCCACATCTGGGCCAACCTGGGCTTACCAGAGCCAAGATCAGATCGACATGTTTAGTCCAAAAGATTGAAAAATTATTTTTATCCTTCACTTCAAATAAGACCAGATGTTGAGGATATGATGCAAAATCACAGATTTTATTTTGATGACACTGACAATGGAGAATCCCTTTGTGGCCCTCAGTTGGCCCTATAGTGGAAACAAGGCGATGTCTTTTTTTTTTTCTCTTACTCAGTGCCTCTTGTTGGTAGGTCGGTTGCCATTCCCAGGCCTTGGAATAAATAAGAGAGATATACGACGGTGATTTCCACACCGAGCTGACAGGAACGCCACAACTTAAGCAGTAGGGCATGAAATTACCTACTTTATCATATCCCGGTGGATAATTGTTTTTGTGATGGGTTTTTTTCTCCATTTGCAAAAAGGCCAAGAGTTGGTGTGAATGTGAGTCAGCTGGGATTTGAGGAATGTATACAGCAGCTGCATTTTTTTTATTATTTTATTTTATTATTATTTTTAGGTCAGTGTCTCCTTTCTGGCACGCTATCTTAATCTCAGGGATTTAGCACTGCTTAGTTTGTTATTTTGTGTTCGGCGGTGTGTGTGTGTGTGTGTGTGTGTGTGTGTGTGTGTGCACGCACATGCGTGTGTGTGTGTGTGCGTCTGAAATGGATGAGTGGCTTTTGAGGGAGGTGCAAGTGTGTGCAATACATGTTGTGTGTGTGTGTGTGTGTGTGTGTGCTGGTGTGTGGCATTCACACATGTCAAGAGTTATTTTTATTTAAACAGCACCAGAGGTAGCAACACC
>OMLF01037389.1:0-14782 GCA_900302615.1 Holocentrus rufus | reverse complement strand
TGTGTGCACGCACATGCGTGTGTGTGTGTGTGCGTCTGAAATGGATGAGTGGCTTTTGAGGGAGGTGCAAGTGTGTGCAATACATGTTGTGTGTGTGCGTGTATGTGTGTGTGTGTGTGTGTGTGTGTGTGTGTGCTGGTGTGTGGCATTCACACATGTCAAGAGTTATTTTTATTTAAACAGCACCAGAGGTAGCAACACCTGTGCTGGCCAAGAGCCTGGAGACACATAATGGTTTTACTGGAGCTCCATTGACACTGCAGGATTTACGCCAGATGTAGCCCCGGTTAGCACATGTACAGAAGTCTGCCTCTTTATAGCGTGTGTACCTGACTGCCTGCTTTTACTGGAGACCTGTTCACACTGCGGGATTTACAGCAGATGTAGACTAAAGCGCACATTATACTTCAATCAAAATAGCGGCTCACATTCCCATGACACTCTTTGACACGTATTTGGGGGTTGAAAAGGGTCTCGGCAAAGGTGTCACGAAACTGCCCGAGGATCTCAACTTGACATCAAACCTATGTGAAGACGCCCACTCTGATTGGTTGGGCACAGGTGGGTATCTGTGCACGGGAATTCAGCGATACACAGTGGAAGCACCATTGCGTTGTTTGCGTTCACACTTTACATTACGTTTGTGTAACGTTATAAAATGTGCTGAAGGTTGTGTTCACGTTGCCCTCATGCTCAATTCTAAACTGATGCTCACGTCTGTTCTTATCTGTTCTAGAATGTAACTCATATAAAATACCAATATGAACTGACAACTGGAAAGATACACTCAAGCTCTACCTACACATCTCAATCTGGTTTCCAGTACATTTGAGTTTTTACTGAAATGAATTGTCTCCCTAAATACCAATCAAGTCAGCTGTTTCCATTGTTTTTTAGCTATTCTGTTGTCATCCACGCGAACACAGTTCCAGCAAAGCTGCCAAAGTTGTCACTCAGGTGAATGATGCAGGATTTACAAATTGTCACAGCAATGTGGACAATCGATCCCTCTCCAGTATATAACTGGATGTCTGGCTGTGTGCCTTTCAGTCTTCATGATGCTGCAGATACAGAGGCTCCAGTGTAAACACAGCTCAGAAGAATTAGGAATTGATTTTATTCCTCAAAAAGCCTCCACCGGTTTCGTAATCATTTTCCTATTCTGTATGGATTTTCAGCTGTGTTTAAATGTAGATTATCGAGGCATGATCTAGATGTAGCTTTTATCTGTGTTGGGTTTAAAGGCCTGCTTGGAAACACAGCTGATATATAGAGTATTGCTGGATAAATCTCTGGGAGGAATAATATGGCACCATTGCCTATGTACATTACAAACAAATAAATTATAGAGAGAATTGTTTTAATGACTGGTAAATGGGGTCAAACTGACTCTACCAAAGGCTTATAATGTTCAAATCTTGACACATCTTTACATAGGAGCTTTAAAAGCCAGGTGCAAATGTGGTCATAAATGACTCATATTATCCAGTCATAGCACTGTTGAACCTTTTATCTGCATTTGGAATTTTACTCCCAAATGAAATATAAATGAATCCAAACACATTTTAAGAAACCATGCACAAAAAAATGATATATCTTGAGTGGCTTTTTAATGCTAGGTATAAAAAAGTAGTGATATAAACCCTACGTTTTACTGAAAATTTTACTGATCCCAATCCAAACGCAGTCTATCTGTATCCTCTATCTGTTCTTGGATTTTTACTCCAGCAGTGATTTATGTTTGCAATAAATTTCCCCCCGGCTCTCCAGCTGCAAACAGAAAATTAGAGCCGTTCATTTGTCCCTCGTTACCACGGCAGCTGTTTCCACGCTCGCTGTTTATCAGGAGGCGGGTGAGGGTGGGCGGGAGGAGGGTGTCAGAGGTCACCGGAAGCTGTGACCTTTGCAACCATGTTGAAATATAGCAATTACATGTAACTGGTTCAGGCAGCCAGCATGGATTCTGTCAGTCAATAGAGGGATCAATAGCTGGATTGATTGGAAATGTGTTGTTTAAGTTAGGGATGGGAAGCATTCGAAGGGGAGTGCCACTGATTGTCAGTGATGGAATACAGTTTTCCCATAGCCCACTTTGCTGCGATCACTTGTGGTCACTCAGGGCATACATAATTGTCCTGATGTCACAGCATAAATGAGATCTGTGAAGCAAAACAGCATGGAAACCATTAAAACCAGCTCTGCACAATCCTGATTAGTGACAAAATTAAACATGCTAGACGTGTGAGTCTTTGGCTTCACAGAGATTCAATCTGATTCATGATTCACTAGCTGACTCAACTTAAGAATGATGTTTCTTTTTGGAATGATTCCATTCTATTCGAGTTTATATGTAAATCACAATTTGAGTCAATGATGATATTGGTACTTTAAGCCAAAAACGTACATACATTAAAAAATAAGTGATAATGTATGGCTGCCATTTTTCTACTGAGTTGTGAAAAAATTCAAACAGAATCACTTCAACATTATTCATTCTATAACGAGAGCAAAAAAAGTTAAGGCTAGTCTCTCCCTTAAAGTTGCATGGCTCTTGCACATTCCAAACTCTTCTGCCTACCTGTCTGCATTTTTTTCATGCCTGAAGTTGATGTCGGAAGTGGAGGCAGATATCCTGTCATTTCTCCACATCCGCTTTGCAGTCACATAAGTCCTACCAGAAACTAATTCTCAAAATCTAGCTAATGCTAGCTAGCTGCAATTAGCTGTATCATTTACTGTATGTCTAATGATGTCTGGGTTTTGTTGGCATTATGTCCATTCCTTTGCAGTCTGGGGCGTTGCTAATAAATTAGCCAAGTACAGCTAGCATTGCATTCTCCTGCCTTGGTTTTGTTTCCGAGGGGAACCCATTTTTTTATTTTGTGACAGGTTCCGGTTTTGTCTCATATTTTACCAGGCTGCAGTTCAGACTGTCCCTGAAGCCTTACAAGAACGTGGAGGAGAGAGGCTGGCTTAAGAGATGACGCCAAAGTCAGAGCGATTCATTCTATTTATTTCCCTTAGCAAGTCGATGCTGTTGAATTGGTGGAATTTATCACTGATGCATCAATGCAATGAATGAATCGTTACACGCCTACAACACACTCTTCTGTCTGGTTTATTGGACTCCAACCACTTATGTGTTGCAGCTACTGTACTTCCGCTCTGGAACAGACTAGGCCTGTAGTGTGTGTATTGTGTTACACAGGGCTAGTAATAAATACACTTTGTCTTATAGCGATTTTTGCCTTGAGCCTGAGTTCTGAAGTGCGTACGGAGTTACAAGAGTATAGTAATAAATAGATACTGGAGATAAGACAAGCCAGATTTCTCCTCTCCTCCTCTTCCTCCTCCAGTGATGGAGATGGAGAGAGGGGCAGAGTAAAGTGATTAGGTTTTATTATTTTCTCCAGACTCCAGGCTTCTGGTTGATTAAATTTAGGCGTGTAGCGGCTTGTCTGAACACAGAAGGGGTCAAAACAGAACAGAACAGAACAGCTCTGGGGGAATGGAAGCAGGATGAATGCAATATGATAGATAATGTGGTTTTGTGACGAGTGGGTGAATGAACTGAGATACAAATTATTGTGTCTCGTATTGTCGAGGAAATCTGTATTTTGGGAGAGCGGGTGAACGCGGCGAGATATATAGCCCTAATATGCTTTGGTAGATAAGATACCCGGGGTGGGCAAAACTTTTTCAAATGAGGGACAAGGGTCAAAATGCAACAGGGGGAGGCAGCAGTGTCTGAAATTAACTTTTCATCTCACCTGCCAAGGGCCCACAAACAAAAAAAGTTACCCGTCAAGCATAACTTAGAATAATTGAGTTTAACGTGAAATGTGTCACCCTGAACATTTCCGGTGGTGTTTTATGTATAGAAGCAGGGACTGTGTGAGACGTTCAGTACAAAGATGAGATCAGATGAGAGAAGTAAGGACATGGTTTGTGCTGCACTCTCACAGCTGGGGTGAAATTTGATCCTGTATGCTGTTGAGCTTCATCGCTTTAGTTCCTGTGACAAATTAATTCATGTTTTCTACAGACAAAACGTCATTACTTCATCAGTTTGCTGCATTACTCTGTTTTCCTGTGAAATATGGAGTCATTCTCCAAATTGAGGCCTCCTTTGTGAAGTAAAAATATACAACCTGATAATGGACAATGTCATACACTACTTTTTTGGTTGTTTTTATTTTGTTTTGTTTGTTTGTGTTGTTCTGGGGAAGTGGTGAAAGGACGGTGTGAGGTCACCAAAAAGATCCAGGCGGCAAAGAAACAGGACAAAAAGTTTGCAGAAGTTTGGACGGGACTGCCAAGTGTAACAGCTTGTTTGATACAGAACTACTGTTTTGCTTTATTTTGATCTGCTTATGGTCAGAGAGAGTGTGCAGCGGCCAGCTGGGACTAAGTTTGAGAACAAAGACCCAAGGCTTTCTATTCTTTTCTTTTTCCCCACTGAGGCATTTAAATGTTATCGTCTCAAAATGTTATCAGTAAGTGTGGTGTGTAACCCTAATAAAGATAAACTGAATCCTAATTTTGGATAGTGAGCCATGTAAGACAAAACCTGTGAAAATTAATATACATTATTTTCTTAGCTCATAGGTCATCAGGATGTTTGATAATATGCCTTTAAATGATGAAGCCATTTCCAAATCACTCTGCATAAAATTGCATCAGAATAGTTTAAATAGCAAGTCTTATCACTCTCTGCAGCCATCTGCAAAGCTAAAAAGAACTTTGCGAAGGGCAAAATTTGGCCGGTGAGCCCTACTTTGGGAAGCTTGGGAGTTTGACATTAAGATAAAATATATTGTTAGTAGTACCTCATAACTCCATAAACTCAATTATGGGGAAATACAAGGTTTCTGGAGGATGCTGGTGATACAGCTTTTTTTTTTTTTTTTTTTTTTTTTTAGTAGAAGAAAGATAAAGGCATTAAGACAGAAAATTTGTTTTGGAGCACAATGGAAGAACTCAGATAGACTCCCTGCAATAATGTTGGATCTCCAAAAGGTCAGCTTTTCACAAACTGAGAGAAACCGGTTTATTTTCCAATTAACAGGCGCCTATTTTTTTTAATATAAGATAATGGATTTTCAATGGCGTGGCTCGGTCTTGAAGCCGTGAAACACTTCATAATGTTGAGGAAACAAAAACAGCTGTCAGTTACAGGGGAGGGAAAAAAACCTGCAGAAAAGAGGTTTCTGCATGACAGAGATCCACGTATTACAGTGCAGAGTTTATAAGCCCATTTAGATAGAAAATACATACAGCATGCTTGGAGATAATATGTAGTGAGTGTGGCAGAATCATCTGGCTGGATGGCAGGCTTCTTGTCTGCCAGGAAGAAGAGTCTATTTGTGATAAGAGAGGACAAAATGACACTCTTTCGGTGATGGAAATATTTTGTCCTCCGCTATTGTCATCATGCCATTTTGTCCACAGCCATGTAAACTACTGTAGTGTGAGAAAACAGCCTCTTTGCCCTCTATAAGATATTGTTGGGCAGATCCAAAGGCACATGATACTTCAGGAAATGAATTATAACAGAACAGACAATATTTTATCCACTGCTATCGCTGCCTTGCTACTTTGTTCACTGTAAAATAGTTTTAGGGACTATTTCTTTAATTTTCCCCACTTTAAGATAACTGCAGGTATTTAAAAGGGCATTCTGTATAACCTTTTGGCAATATCTACATGCATTAGCACTGATGTTGCACAAGAAGGTGATATAGGCTTGTAATGTATACCTCCTTTACAGAGAGGTTTTGCAAGGGATTTGATCTGCCGTTCCGCTTCATCATATTTCACTCAGTACCTCCAGTCCTAATATAAGCCGGTTTGTAAATAATTTGATTTTGCTCCTAAAGGGCATGGCCATCATTTGGGAAATAAGGGACAAGGTTTGCAGTAAATTACTCCAGTATTGTATGTATAGGCATGCCTAAGACATGTTAACATCTGGTTTGTTACATGAGCGCCGTATGGCATGGGTTCTTCAGCTTCTTCAGAGATTAAGGCCATTTAAAACATGCATATGGGGGACAAATCAAATGAAAAACCTCAATAATTGAGTGGAGAAACATTGCGGAGTGGTTTCTTCCAGGATGACAGCGCCTCCATCCACAGGGCAAATCCAAAGGGCTCACTGAATGGTTTGATGAGGATGAAAATGGCTTTCCCAGTCTCCGGATCTCAACCTAACTGAACACCTATGGGAGACTTTGGCCCGACGTGTTCCACAGCGTTCTCCACCACCATCATCAAAACACCAAATGAGGGAACATCTTTTGGAAGAATGGTGTTCATCCCTCCTGTAGAGATCAGAGACTTGGATGCCAAGGAGCACTGAAGCTGTTCTGGTGGCTCGCGGTCGCCCAACACCTTACTAAGACACTTTATGATGGTTTGTCCTTTAATTTGTCACCCATATGTAGTTTGTAGGCTCTCACCCTGGGACCCAGGCTCCTTAGAAAGACAGTGGTCCTGCTATGTGGGGATTTAACCGAAGTAAATGTCATCTTTCACCCAGAAACCCAGGCTGATGTATTTGTCATGATGTGGTGGACCAACAGCAGGCCTGTGACTTTATTCTCCACCGACAGTCTAGAAGAAATAGTGTTATATAAACCTGCCTAATTTCAGCATTGACAGCTGAGTGAATGATTAACTGAACGGCAGACATAAAAAAAAATCATGCACCGAGAACCAGCTGGATGGCATCATTATAAAATGCTACAGATCCATTTTGAAAAACAAAATGGTGCCTGAAATTCCTCCGGTGATATTTCAAAAACACAGATGATGCTAAACGGTGCTTTGCTTTTACGCCGGCAATCATTCTCCAAGTGTCAGTGTTTTATTTTATTATTTTATTTGTGCGTGCGTGCGTGCGTGTGCGCGCGTTCAAACGGCGGCTCTCTCATTTTGGAGTAAAACTCTTCAGTTGTACATTCGTTGAATATTACTCAATAAGAGCAAATTGAGCAATAACAGAAAATTACACACCGCCGCGGCAAGGGAACAGAGACCCAGCAGTGTAATCATCGCACCGAATTTTCTAAGTAGCCCCCCTCCCCCCAAAACAATAATCTGTTGAGCTAACCTGAAAACATCACAGTCAGAATTACAATGAACCTAAGAGGAATAGCAGCACCATTAACTGTGCAGTGGTGTGACAACAGACAAGCAAAGCTGAGGGACCTGTGAATTTCTGGTTCTGATGGAGGATCAAAGGCTTTAATATAGTGCTATCCTCTGTCGGTGTATAATATTAGACAATAAGATTCATATAGGAAGGGATGAGACTAGAGCTGAAAGGCACAGAGGATGGGAGACTCTTTCTGTAGAGAACTTGGTTCACACCATGCATGTTTGGAGCGCTTTGTTCATCCAAACTCTGAAATGTTTCCTCCTCTAGTTTGGTTCATTTGGGAAGGTGAGAACAATGTCATTCACCAAATAATCGCACATGAAAATGCACGACTCCCTTCTCCCAGCATGCCGCAGTGCAGTCTGTTAGGTGTGACAATCTGAACCCAAAGACCACAAAGTGCAGGGTTTTTCTGGGCGTAACCAGACAGATGTTGACATCTGTGTAACAAAAAGGATCCGAGGCCAAACTGCAGTCCGGACCGATGCGCATTCCCCTTGTTACTTTGATGGGGGTTTTGCTGGAGAGGATTTTCTAAGCCCACCTGCTCCTGAAGATTTTTAGCGGCGGGGCATCCTAAGATGATTTTTCATGCGATTTGGCAATCATTTTTGATTCTACTCTATGTGATTCGGTTCTAACAAAGAATGACTGGTTGATAGAGGAACATTAAACTGTGGAGAGGATATTACGCTCACACAAACTCGATTCTAAAATTGTTGGTAACACTTACTCAGTCTTATTTAATCAATAATGTCAATTTCCCTGCAAAGCTGGCATTTATCTTTGGTACCTTTTCAAGGAAAATGACATAATTGACTAAATGACACTTAATGACACAGTTATGGCAGTATTTTGTCTGTCTTATTCTTATGTGTGTCCTATAAAGGGACATTAAACAATTCTTTCATATTTTCTTAACAACTAGAAGAAGGTAAATTACACAAAGAAAGCAGTGATGTCCATCAAGTTAAGAATTGTTCTGAATTGAAACTGGGGAACAAGCAGACAAACTGAAGAAGGAGAAAACAGGACTTGAGACAAAGAGAAAGAACAAGAGACGGATCAACTCAGTGTGTGTGTGAGCGAGTGTGTGTGTGTTGGTGGGACTGCAGTGAGAAGAAATGAGAGACGGGTTCGCCTTCGACGGGTGGCTTCGTTTCTCCCATAAAGGGACATTTCCCCACTTTTCTACTGCTGAACGGAAATGACTCACTCTCCAAACTAGGTCATGTCATTCACACTGGAGCCCAACCTCCTACTGTCTGTGTGTGTCTGAGTGTATGTATATGTGTCACTGTGCGTACATATGTGTGTGAGTGTGTCTGTGTCTCTTTGTGTGTGTGTGTTGTGTGCTGGTTTTGGTTTACTTCCAGCGCTACCTCAGAGTCCTGCTGTTCTCATACCACAGCTATGACTGTCTACCACAACACACACACACACACACACACACACACACACACACACACTTTCCCCAACCTCAGTAGATTTTTTCGGGTAGAAACTCCAGGCGGATATGAGGGGAGTAGCCTAGAATTAAACTGAATTAAAGACTCTTTTTCCTCTCGTCTTTTTTTTTCCATCCCTTTTTTCTTCTTTGCTCCCGGGCATGATGGCTGCATTCTGGCAGTATGAGGAAATGCTCTAGGGCCTGTGTGTGTGTGTGTGTGTGTGTGTGTCTGCATCTGTGTGTGTGATTCCTTTTGTGCATGCGCATGTGTGTGTGTGTACCAATAGCCGTGGGCATCATCTCCACAGCATTGTGGAGTGGTGGTGAAAACTATCATTTAGAGGCGATATACCATGAAAATAATCTTGAAAAAGAGAGAAAGAGCTTCACTTCACTTCTCTCTCTTCTTTGCCTGTTTTTCCTCTCTGGAGTTAAGGATTACATATAAAGGGATTGTTGTAATCTCTGCACCAACAAAAAGATAATTGTGTCTAATAACAATGTGTCTGTTTTCTCTTATTGTTACTGTAAAAACACAGAAATCAAATTACAAATATGCTAGGAATAAGACATTTTGAATGTGAGATTACACCAACATAATGCAGATTTTGAAGTAGTGGTTGATATCATTTGTTGATTATAGTAACACTATTCAGATCACATCCTGTAAATTGGAATGCAGTGACTTTTCAATTGCATATTCCATAGATTTCAAAGACAAGGTAATTAAATGTGTAATGTGAGGAGTAACAGTAATCTGGTACATGACATCATTGTAATTTCAAGCAGGCAACAGGGTAATGTTTCAGTTTTGGGTTTGTGTGTGTGTGTGTGTGTGTGTGTGTGTGCAGTATAGATGACAATTTCCAGCAGGCAATAGGCAATCAGCAATGTTGTGAATCCTGCCAGTCGCCCCGGTGAAACTCTCCAGAGCAATGCTGAGTGCTGAAAACTCCTCTCAACAGCTTTTTACTAAAGTTAAAAACGTCCCGCTTTTTGCATCCCGCCGATCAATTCCTGTCTCGGCGATCAATTTCTCCTTCCGCGGGTGGAGAGAGTCCAAGACTGCTTATGGGCTTGTGTTGAGAGAGGAAGAGAGAGAGGGAGAGGTGGGGAGGGCAGGCAGGTTGAGGTTAGAGATTAGTTGGGGAAAGAGAAATGAGGATATAGCTTGTTTTCTGCCAACACACACTGTGTCAGGGAGCAAACGGCCTGTGGTGCATTAGGAGCACAGTTCATCACTCGAAGGGGATCTGCATCGACAAAAATGGGAATGAGAACAAAAGCTACTAAATGAGAAAGTTCATCGTTCGAATCGATTAAAACTAAGAAAGCTTTAAGAGGTCACTCTTAGTTGCAGGCTGTAACTTCAATGTAAGCTTTGTATGGTTTTTATATAATTGCTTTTCTGGTAAGTGAGGCCATGTTAGCCTCACTTGGGGTAGGGAACAGTTAAGGTAAGTGAACATTAAAGTAAATTTAGGGTTATATTAGAGGGGTTTAAGGGTTTAAATTTGAATTAGGTATCGGTTACGGTATATTTTAACATTAAGGTGGGTTCAGGTTTAGGACTTAAGGTTTAAGGTAAGGTAAGATAGAGTTAGGTTTTGGTTAGGGTAAGCTAAGGTTAAGTTAAGGTTAAAGAAAAATTACAACCTAAAACATATTAACAATATTTTAAACTTTGAATTGTGTTTCTGATGCTGTTTTGTTGCTGCTGCTAACTAGCCAAAAGTTAATGCACTGATGTCACTGTGCGATATCATCTGCACACCTATAATGGTGTTAGCTGCCAGGTTTCAATGTCACCCCTTTAAAATAAATTAAGAAGGGCTTTTTTTTTTTTCAAACACCGATTTGCAGCCATGATAAACAAACATGCAAGGAGAAATCCAGCAGAGAGGAGGGAGAACTCAATTTTTTTCCCTCCCATTAAGCACCATTGAAGCTGCAGCTGCTCTCCATGTGCATCACATTTGGCCAGTTTAACCAATGGAAAAATAGAACTACACCCTAAAACAAAACAGCCCCAGAAACATCATGTGAATTGCCAGTCCCTGTTTTTAAACTGGGTTAATGTGTTTTAGGGTGGAATTTTCCTTTAAGGTTAGTTATAGGTCATAGAGTGAATCCAGTCAATGGAGGGCCCTCATAAGGATAGAGTTACAATGCCCTCGCCATTCCAATCTCCTCTGTCCTAATTGCCCTGCTCTTCTGCTTTGCTTTGCTATCCTCTTCGACTTGTTTTCCCTGCCTCATTCTCTCTCTCTCTCTCTCTCTCTCTCTCTCTCTCTTTCTCTCACCCCCTTCTCCTTTTCTCTCTCTCTCAGGCAGTTATTACCAGTCTAATTAATTCCACATGCTTATACTGGTCAGGCCTGGTATCACTCAGCCTCACACACACACACACGCACACATGCACAGACACACACATACGCGTGCACACACTAAGATCCAGGGTAAGCCTTTCACTTTTTCTCTCTTTAGTAATTGCACCCAACTGCTCCCAGCCAGAACAATTAAGTTCCCATCAAAGTGGAAGCAGAGGCCTTCTAGCTCCAACACTGCAGGAAGTTGGCTTGCTGCGATGCTAGCAGGCGTGCAGAGTACAGATGTAGACATAACAGAAAAACTCCTTTTATACTGTGTCGATGAAGTGGACTGCGGCTGCTGCTGCTGCTTCTGCACGATTCTCAGATTTTTCAAGTTCTTTTTGGTACGTCTATTCAGTTATGTCACCGTGTAATGAAAATCGATGTGGTTAAAAGATTTAGAGGTGAGCTTAGTGTTACAATATCCCAGTTCAATTTAAAAGGAACACGCCAGTTTTCTGGGCAAATAAGCTGTTTGACCATCCTAGTGATCAAAATGTAAGAAAACAATAATTCACTTGATTCCTACAACCACAACAAACCAGAGCGAATAATCACAGTATAGAACTCCCTCTTAAGTGATAATGCCCGTCACATTGTGGCGTTGTTCAGCTCCGCCTCAAACATGAATTCCCCATATAGGCACACAAAGTGCCACTTGCTATCTAGTTAAAAATGGGGAGAGTTAATCAATTTTGGGGGCACTATGCTCTAAGAAAGAAAAAATAAAAAAATAAAAACCATTTTCATGCAGGTCAGACTAACGTATGGAACAGCCTAGCAAGAGAAATGCTAGCAGCTGACTGGGTCATTGGACTTCAGTCACGGCATTAGACATCATGGATATGCCAAAAGGGATTAAGTAACTGTAAAACAATGTTAAGTGATGGAAAATAATCACAATAGTTTTGATATAATCAGGATTTCAAAAACAGGGAGGTTGTGGAGGCTAATGGCTAATGTAGCTAGCGTAGCAAAACACAACCAGGCTACTTAGCATAGCCTATGGTTAATTGTTGTGGTTAACTACAATGTATGAGCAAGCACTGACATAGAACGGGGAATTAATCCTTTTACAGGGACTATGTTTGAGCTGTCCCAGTACACAGTTTTAACAGACATGTATTGGTGTCTTCCAGTATTCCCGGCGGCCTTGGTATTTTGCTTAAAAATATACCCTTCCCATTTGCCCAAATGAAATTCTGGTGTCAGGTTGGGACACTTCTCCACCAACAAGAAACAATGAATCAAACTTAAGAACAGTGTACCTAACTGTTAAAATATGTACCTTTTGCTGTCATTTGGAGGTGTCAACGAGTGAATTTGCTCACTGCAGCTTTAAACAGAAGTGAGCAGGCATTACACAAAGGCATTCCTTGATTGAAACAACGGTGCAACGACAGTTCAGCGAGCACGCAGTAAAATGTAGTACGTCATCCATAGCTACATCTGTGTGCGCCGTTTGAAATGCAGCACAGTGACTCTGTTATGACTGGGGGCCCCTGCATGTATGTGCTAAACACCGCTGTAGCCTACAGACTTCGTTAACCTTGTGTTTAGTGTTTCCTTTGAGTTACAGCGAGGCGCGAGTCGTGGAGACATGATATCATGGCTAGTTCACAGTCACACCAAAACCTACGTTTGGCAGTTGGCGTCATTTGGCTAGCAATCAGTCTTAGGAGTGAAGCTACATAAAAAAAATAACTATGTGTTTTAGAGTTAAGGCTATGAGAGAAGGTCTATAAAGTGACCCTGCCCTTGGTAGCTCCAGCTCCACAAATAGATTTACAGGCTTTCATTAAAGCAACTAGTGGTTATGCAGGGCTGAGGCTCCTGGACGGCCATCTGTGTGTGTGCGTATGTCTGTGTGTGTGATAGAGAGAGAGAGAGTAATTGTGTGTGTCTTTCCCTTTTTGTGTGTGTGCATGTGGTTTATGTGTGTAACTGTGTGTGTGACAATGTCTCTGTGCCTCATGGTGACTTTACATGACTTTGTGTGTGTGTGTGTGTGTGTGTGTGTGTGTGCTGAGGCTTGGTCCCAGATTACTTCCAGAAGTCGAGTTCCACAGCCTGCTGTTTCATTACAGCTACAAAGCGACCGCACGGCTACAGAGAGTGCCGAGTTGCAAAAACTTTTTCTCCTCTCCTCGCTCGGCCCGTCCGCCCCTCCTCCTCCTCGCCTCTTTCTTTCATGGTTACAGTTGGAATGGGAATAAACAGCTGTGGAAATGCATTTCTCTCTATTTTGGGATCCTTGGGAGAAGCCGAGGAGGACTCATCCAATTTCAAACATCTTTGAATTTGAAACAGGGTTCCTTGAAGCTTAAAACAACTTAAAAATGACAGTTCTAAGATTTCAGCTTTTTTTCATTTTCTTCCAGGTTCAAACAATTTAACAGCTAAAACTGTTTCTTTAAGCTCAGACACGTTAAATTCCAGTTGCTTCTCCAACTTTGCACATTCTCATATAACTGACCTCTGCCTGTTGCCTCCTTCCCGAGTCCCGACCACAGCGGCTGAGAAGTCACTGTGAGAACTCTTGAGTGGGCAACAGGAACGGTGGATTGGCTCTGATTGGAGCGCATTATGCCTGAATAGAGCAATCACAACTCATGTTTGTTGATATTGTTCAGCAGCGCCACTCCTCCTGACGAAAGTGGACTGGAATCCAACCGCACAGTTAAGTTGAGGATTTTTTATTCCCAAAGGTTATCTGTCAATTTTGGGTAAAAAAAAAAAAAAAAAAGAAAAAGAATGCAGACACATTGTACAAAGTATAACCCAGTTTTCATGAAGTATGCTGATGAGGTCAATCCAGGTGAAAGCCATTAGCCCTTATTGATTTCCCTTATTATTAAACCTACGCCAATCAGAAGGGAGGAGATGTAGATAAAGAGAAGCAGACAAATGAGAGAAGGATTTTTTTGCTTCGAGATAATTGAGACTGTGCAAAAGAGGCCGCAACTCAATATTAAGAAGATGCCCTTCATTTTTTGTAGTTTCTGTACTCTCCCTTTAAAAAAGCACCATTCCAACTGCCAGTGTTTATGCCATATAGCCTAAAGACAGGGGTCAGCACTCCACTGTAGCCCACACACTTTGCTTTAAACAGGGCATAATTTGCCACACTGAACACCCACATGCTGTTTTTGAATTCAAATTATTTACCAACTGATAAACATAAAGTTCAAGAATTAAGTGGTATATTATTGGTTGGTAGCAAATGCAATTCCGTCTCACTCGACCTCGCTGTAAAGAGAGAGCTAGCTGGCCGTGTTTACTTGTGCTGTGACTGGAGTTCTGCTGCAAAATAATGAACAACAATCAGGCTGCCGTTTCTCTTCGGATTGAACAATTTGTTAAAAACCGCTGTGTCTTTGCTGAAAATCAATATGTTTGACCATTCTGTGGTGAAAAGCATTTAATACAGGGTTTCATTATTCTGTTTGCTTGATCTTGTTTGATTTTAATAAGAAATGATGATCACACTTTGTTTGGGCTGTTTCAGTGAGAAGATTCAACTTGGTATTCAACTTTTGTTTTTTTTCACAGTAGACCTTTTTCGCAGCAGCCATTTTGACATGAAGTAGTAGGTAAACACAGGTGTTACTTATCACATTAATTAAGGCTCTGTTCTATTTAGGTGCAGAACCTTCATTAATGTTATTAGTAACACCTGTGTTTACCGACTTCATGTCAAAATGCCTGCTTGTGCAAAAGGTCTTTTCATATCAACCTGTCCAATGTCAGTATCCACCTTAGTATCTATAGACTTAATATTAGTTGACTTATTGTTAG
>OMLF01037388.1:8524-25372 GCA_900302615.1 Holocentrus rufus | reverse complement strand
GGGAGTAGGGGTGTGTGTGAGTGTGTGTGTGGGGTGGGGGGGCAAGCAGGGCTGAGATGCGGTGGGGTTGTGTTTATCGTTGTAAAAGACGTGTCCGTCCACTCTCTCTGGCTGCCTTTCATTTGAGAATCAAGTTGTTTGCCTGGGAAGTAAAACATCTCGGAGATCAGTATCGCTCGGGCATAAATAGAAAACACACTCTTCATCTGCGTACAAGAAGCTAAACATAAAACATTTGGTTGTTTTGCATTGCATTATAACTAAAGGGCTGTGTGTTTGCCTTGAGTTTTTGCTGTATGATCTGGAAAGCAATGCAGGGGGAAAAGATTTTAGATTGGGCTGAGATGCGAATTGATGTAAGAGAAGCTGCTACTGAGTTTAATCATTATTTTGTCACTTGTTGTGGTAATGTTAAGTGGATGACAGGACCAAAGTTAAAGGATTTTCCTGTTCAGTCCTTCACAATTACATACATATGCATTTGTACCCCCTTACACACATTCACAGTCATATAAAAGATTTAAGTGGATGTATGTCCTATGAATGATTGTTGCTTAACCAGACAACTTTAATAACTAGCCAATTAAGAGCAAGAAGCTGTATCTTTTTTATACTCAGAAGCCGACAGCCACACTTGAGCAGGGATTTACTTCCTACGGTCTCAATCCTGCCATCTGGTCCCTTAGTCCCCCACTACTTCACAGGACTGAGCTGGATAGACCAGGAGAGAGAGGGGCTGTCCCACACCTACTGTATTGACCACGAAGTGTGTTGTGCTTGTAGGGCAGAAAGAGAAAGAGAGAGAGAGAGACTGAGAGAGAGAAAAAGTCTGAATAGGATGGTTTGGATTCTGTCGGAGAGGCGGAGGAGTCCTGCATGCCAAAAAGTGGGAGAGACAAAAGAAAAAGAGAACAGTGGCAATGTTCGAAATGCACACAAAAACAGGAGCATACGAGAACAAAGGGCTGCTCCTTAAAATTGTGTGTTGGTCAGTGAATCGTAAAGTCCCGCTTCTCCTCCAACGAAAATACGCCCCCATTCTGGGTTCCCTCTCTGTTTTGGGAAGTCTTTTGAAATGCAATTAGCATTTCATCCAGGCCCAACTGGTTACATGCAATGAAGTAATACCCTTTCTAATTTGGCCCTTTGGTCTGTGAGACTGTGGAGAGCACAACCTTGTTTAATCCCCTGAAAGTGCTTTTCTGTCTGCCTCAATCATTATGTGTCATACAGGCTAATCAGTCAGCCAACGCTCAAATTGGAACTCGCTCTGAATTGCTCACGCACTGGTTCCTACTCAATTGGAACCGCTTGTCCTTTTTCTATATCCCTCCCTTCCCACTATTTCCAAAGACAAAAAAAAAAAAGTTGTGTTTTTAGTTAGAGGGAAGTGAGATGCCATTGGCTCAACTTAAGAGCAGCCGACCACAACCGTGTGGACAATACCTCAGGAAAACTCTCCCGCTCTCTGTTTCTTTTTTCACAGTAAAATGCACACTTGATTGGCAGCCTCTTGCCCCTGAAGGAGAAATGCCTGGCTTGAAAAGTATCGTCTGACAATAGCTGCAAGGCTGACCTCATGCATTTTTGTTCTTTAGAGAGGTTTTCATTCAAGCGTTTTCTACTTCCCCTCATATGGAATGGCATCATTTGGCTGCTATTCAGCTCCTCGCCATCCTGATTTCCCAAAAAACACTTTCTCCCCCTCCTTGTTAGACTAATGCTAGGTTTTCTGTTCTTCCCCTCAAAATAAATAGAAATCTGTTTTTTGGGAAGCGCTCCCCAAAATAAGCCCAGTGAACAACACAGCACTCAAAAGTTTTTGTCAGATTTAATGATGTATGTTTTAGCTCTACTCGCTTATTAAGTTTCTTAATTTCTTCTCCCCTACTTTTCTGTATGGCGAGAACATCCACTGATCTAAAAATACACAGGGAGAAACTACATGTGAATTGCAATTATGGGCTTGTGAGTTGACCGGGAATGGCAGCCGCGGCTACGCAGGGCTGAGAACGGACGGTGGGTGGTTTCTGAGGTAGGGCCCAGCACACATTGGGGTGGTGGCATCGCTTAGTGTGGAGTGCAGCTCTAACAGAAAACAAACCAATAAACAGGGCAGAGGAGGTGCCCTGGTTTTGGAGCAAAGCAAACACAGCCAAAGGCATTAAAATACAAATGAACTGCCAAAGCAACCTTTTAATGAGAAGACCTGAACTTTGCCAACACAGATCAATTATGTCCTCATCAGGTTTTGCTCAATTTTTGCTTTTTATTTATAGGGCATCACGTAAGGAAAGACCTTGAACAGCTTCATGCTGCAAGACATTTCAAGGAAACTCAAATCCTGCCATTTTCATATTTAGTCTGAACTCTTGAGACCTCTCTGACCACTGTGCACTTCAATTTTCCACTGTTTACTTCCATGAAGCATTGGCCCAGCAATCACCCATTACATTTATAGATAAAGACATTTTGTGAGGGCAGACTGATATGCATGGAGCCTAACTGGCACCTCTTTACATTTATAAATTCATGCCTACCTGTCTGTCCGACTATTCACCTGTCTGTTCATCTCTGTTAGTTTCAGGCTGTCTTTCTGGTTTTAAGTGTGAATTTGCCCTGAGGAGAGACACAAACAGAACAGGAACGCTGTTATATTAGCTGATTTTAATGACAGAGCAGTTCCTCTGCGGCCAGACTGACTCCAGATTACCGACCAGAGCTGTAAGATTGATGAATGAGATCCCACTGCAGGCCTCCCAGCGTCAGACAACCGGGGATCACTTTTGTGCATGTGTGCGTGTGTGTGTGTGCGTGCACGCGCGTAGGACTACCAGATATAATCACAGGCTCTTCACCAAGGGCGTCTCAGGACCAGGGAAGCCTGAGGGCCGGGATGCCGCATGGGAAAGCCCTTGATTAGGTCTCTGCAGGCTGCTGTCCCACACACACATTCTACTGAGGAGGAAATCGACCTCTCTTTTTTTTTTGGTTTTTCCATCTTTTAACAGAGCATTCTCAGTGACATAACTAGGGGAAAAGGCTCCTAGCAGAGTAAGAGTCCTTCATTATGACTGTTGAGGCTGGTATTTTACCCCAGCAGAGATCTGACCCCATCCCAGAGCCCTGCGCTGGCTTAGGGGGGTGGATTCTGTTTCCAAACAACCTTTTATGCAACTGGACTGATGCTGCACTGTAGGCACATTTTTGAGGGGAAAACAGGAAAATTAAGGAGTCTTTATTGAATTACTGAGACGGAGCACACCTTCATCTGAAGACATAACAAGTGTCAACATTGTCTGGCTCCCACATGTCAGTTTCAGCCTGCCGGAGTAAGTGTGCTGTAAGAGGCTTTTGCAGAGTGCACAGTAAGCACGAGAGCCGGCGACAGCGCACGTGCGATTACGTATGCCTTAGTCAACGTCCTGATCACTTGACTGACACCACATGTGCCACTCTAGACGATGAGTCTCCCAGTGACCACACAGACAGGCACACACACACACACAAACATCACTACCACCGAACACACACTCCTGGCTTCTCTGGCTGTGAAGTCTTGGGCTTACAGTGAATAATTGATGCTAAAGATTACGGCACAGGCGCTGCTGTCAGGAGAAACCCTAGAGGCATCAGCGCCGGGCAGTGACCCCAAGAGCAGCCCTGCAACCAGACACCTCCTCAGCACCTCCGACAGGCAAATCCAATAGATCATCCTGTGTGTGTTTGTGCCAGGGAACCCATTGTAACACCGTCAGTCTCATTTTCTACGAACCAGACTCCACACTGTAAAAGTGACTGACAGGTGACGGGGTCAAACCGCTACCGACCGTCGTTGATATTATCACTATTCATGGTCACCACGGTTATCAGGCTCCTTGAGCTCACAGAAATAGAAGTCTGGTGATGAGCTATCCATCACACAGAGCGACAGGAAAAGGAGAGTTTGTCTCCGAGAAGGAGGAAGCGTCAGGAAGGCGAGTGACAGAGGGAGATTAGAAGATAGAAGCGAGGGAGAGGGATTGAGAATGAACACTGAAGAGATACACTGTCAGTATATGCATGTGCATAGGTGCACATGTGTTTTGTGAGTGTGTGTGTCGTCTATGCATCGCTCCCTTTAGCTTTGATCTGAGGTAAGCTGTTGGAGCGAGCAGGCTTAGTAACCCTCCTGATGTAACTCAATGTCCAGCGCTAAGAAACTTTCCTGGCAAGCGTGAGGCCTGCCGCTTGTACAAGAGGACCGTTAATCCAAACTAAACTGCATGGAGAGAAGATAAAAGGAAAATAATGCTGGAAGTATTACGTGCTGGATAAAAATGGGTGTTGTGAAAGCAGGTCCAAGGTTAAGGCTTAACCTGGAATTAATCTGATTTGAACAACAGCTTTATGAACTTGTAGCTTATTGTTGAATGATTCAGGGCAAAAGACCTCACATTCATTTTTTTGTCATTTGAATTTGCTCACAACTTACAAATTTGAAAAACTGCCTCTTTGACTTAATTGGTACTCTTCTGGGAACGAATGCAATCACTCATATCGCAGATTGTTTGTTAGAAGTCACTATGTATTTTCTGGGACATGAGAGATGGGTTTATTATTTTCAGCTGACTGACAAAAAGTCAAAGCCGCAGAATAAGTGAATACAACCAATTTTGTCAATCTTCAGAATGTGAACATTTCCTCAGTTGTGGCGTTGTCTGTGGTTTGTTGGAGCTCCAGGTCCCAGCGTCCTGGCCCCAGACACCATGTTCTGTTCCTTTGCCCTTGGAAATTATGTGATGGACAGTGTGTTTTCATGCATTTCGGAGCTCTGCAGTGTCCTGGCCTGTCACCCAGCTATCTATTGCACCATTGAGACCATGTTTTTCAGATGTGTTTGCCGACCACCGTGGACCTGGCAAACGTGTATGCGTTCATGTCTGCATATGCGTGTGTGCCTGCATATGTGTGTGTGTGTGTATGTGTGTGTGACTTGGTCTGTATGCGCCTCTGTGCACCTCTCTACATGGACTCTTTGACTCTCAGCCTTATCAATGTCAGAGGTCTGCGCCAGGCGCTCCATGTCGCCTTTTGCTCTGACAGACAGATCCTTGGTCCCCCTGTAACCCCTGGGGTCAGGGTTGGCACCAGACAGTGTCAGTACAAAGACTGCCCTGCTGCGTATAAAACAGACCTATGCCATCCACACAGCATCTGCCTTTGAAGGCAGTTCAGCATCTGGGTCAATGCATGGCTATAGAGCCACCCTCCTGTTTTTGGAGTGGGAGGCTGGACGCTGCTTGCTACCATTCATCTGAAAGATTGCAGTCTGACCGATGATTTTTGGCGATCATTTACAAGTGAGGCCCTGAGGTATAAAGATTTACTGATTTATTGTCTTCTTTTGCGGATTTAATGTCTTTATAGCTTTTGTTTTGAGGTCAGTCAGAGAGAAGAGTTCATGGAGAGATCAAGACTGAATGACAAATGGAGACGTTTGCACAACTATAATAGATTTGTGGCGAGTTTTAGCTGAATTTATAGTTGTGGTTGATGAGCAGTGGGGGCTGCTGCGACCAAAAGATAGGTATTTGGCGACCCCACCCCCCAATATGAGTCGGTCGTAATTAGGCAATCAAAAGGTTTTGTGAAACTGGAGTCCAGATGTCATGAAACTGTACACCCTCAGGTGCACTGCTACCCATAACAGCAAGTATAGAACAATAGGTTGTAATGAGAGGCTGTTCTAACAAGTTGGTGCAAGAAAGAGGGCTCATAGCTTTCTTTCTGCCTCTCAGTCAGAGGTGCAGGAAGTTCCCAACCCCAGGGGAGAGAGCAGGCAGAATAACAGGCTTTGCTCCCCCCCCGGGCCCCTCTTTGTCCTGGGACACCCTCACCTCTCCTCCTCCCTGTATCCCCCACTGTCCAGCCCCACTGCCCACCAGCTCCTAATCCATTTTTGATGGATTTCACAGCACTCCTACCACCACTGGCATGTGTGTGACATATACACACGTGCACGTGCCCCTAGACACTCGCTCACTCACTCACTCACACAAACTCTCACGCATGCTTATGCTGTCTCACTCTCTCTCTCTTTTCAACACACACAGACACACTCCCATTATTTCTGCATCAATTTATTCTGATTGGAACTGCCACTCAGTAGCTTGTAATACTGATACAGAGTTTTGCAATCTCCATCAAGCTGACAAACTGATTGATGGACGTTTGCTATATAAAACACACAGCAATACCCAGAATAGCCTAGATTGATCTAACAGTAATGGAACATATGAAAAATGGGATGTTTTCAATGTCCAACTTTCCTAAATGATTTCTCCCCATGAAAAAAAAGGAGAAAACAGCATGACTTCATCTACCGTAGCTGCCGATGTTCTTTTTCAACCTTGTAATTAAGAGCAAATATTCAAAAAAAAAAAAAAAAAAAGATCTTATGTGTTCATCCTGTTGGCATGGCTGTGGGGTGCAGATCATGAATGGAATGGGTAAAAAGCGACAGGAAAGTGGGTGGCTGCAATTTAGCGTTGAGCAGGCCCCACCCCACTTGTCGTGCTGTGTTGTTTTGTTGTGTTAACCATGACAACTATCCTGTGGGTCTATCCAGCTTTAGGATTATTCTGGGTGAGAGAGGAGAGGAGAGGAGAGTTGGCAGTGCAGAATTATTGGACGGGCGGCTGATATGTGGCTGTCTGAAACTTCAAGTTCAATTACTGAGGCTACCTTGACTGATCAAATTTATTCTTGCATGACATGCTAAATTCATGTGGTCAAGTGGAATATAAACTTGACAACAACCGCGTTTACAGTTATGACAACATGAGGACAACAGCCATTAGGGAATGGAATAATGTTATGAATCATTTATACCACAATGACCAGCAAGCCCGCCAGCCAGCCTGGCTGCAGAGTTTCATAATCTGGCCTCATATACTGTCTGTAGTTGGATCTTAGATTTTAATGTATATCCACTGTATAATTTTATACTCAAATATCAGCATAGATCAGTACATAAGGAATAAGAGAATGGAGAAGTCATTGATGAAGTGGAAAATAGCAGAACTACATTATTATGCATGGAGTGATGAAACAAAGTTAAAGTGAACAGAGGTGTGTTTTTTGATCTCTGTTAATGTAGCTACCATTTCCAGGATTCTTCCCTGTCCTCCTGCTTGCTCGGTTCCCTCTGACTGGTCCATTCTCATTTAGTTTTATGACGTTTTTCATACAGTTAATGCTTCCTTTAACGACACTCTCCTCTGTTCTATACATTAACATGCCTTACCTCTTGCTCTCACGTTGTCTCTGCACACATTACCCCATTTTTCCTGCTAGTCATATGAATGCAGGATCTATCATTACACACGTGTCATGGAATTATATTTGAAATATTTGGGAGACACAAGAGTTGGGCTACATTCATATTATACTTTTGATGAGCTGGACTTGTAAACTGTGAAAGTAACTTTTTAGAACTGTGAAGTGTCAACCTTTTACACCCGTAAAAATATATAATCTATAATATATAGATAAATCATATAATCATCATTTTTAATATGCTTTATTTCCCTTCCTCCTCCCAGGAATGCCCTCTGTCCTCCTACTAGCTGGGTTGATTCTGGCTCTGTCCATCCCTGGCGCTGCGTCTGAGTCAGCTGTGCTGCAGTTTTCGGGAGAGACTGACTTTGTGGTCAACGAGAGCAACAAAACTATAGTCCGTCTGGTCGTGGAGAAAGTGGGAGACCCGATCAATGTGACAGCACTGGTTCTGGTAAGACATGGGGCGAGGTGGTCACGCTCTAGATGGCTCACTGAGTATCCTATTGTATGCCTGCCGAACATTGTCCAGTTTCTTTTTAATAAAGCCTTTGCCTGGTTTTGAATTTTGATAGAAAACATAGTTCATGTAATTCTTTTAGGGGTCAGTTTAGTTGCTTTTGTTCACATTCACAGTTGAAGAGAAAGTTCTCAGTTAAAAGTTCTGTCTCTACCAGCCAACGCAGCACAACTCAATATAAAATGCAATGCCAAGGAGAATCTGTCACATTGCTCTGTCGCTGGGCTTTCACCTCTAGGTCTTATGGGGGAAGAGATCAGTGACATTTTCGCTGTGGCAGCCAGTGGTAGTGACACGAAAGACCCAGTGTGTCTGCAGAAACTGTCTCCCACATCACATCATGCATTTAGCTTGATGTCCTCCACATGGGAACCAGTGTCAGCTGCTCACAGTTGGTGTCTGGCAGGGAGAGCTGGCTGTGCAGTGTAGTGTGGTCAGGGGATTTCCTATGCCTCTTGATGGCTTTACCGTATTTCGGCTACATGAACTATAATACCTGCGCTGCCATAACCTTATTAGTTAATGAAATACGTTGTGGTATCAGGCTACTTTCCAGGAAACTGACAGAGGCAGACAGAAACATGCAGACTGGGACGAAAGCCCCAGGCAGCTAAAAAGCACAAGTCGACAGGAAGTAAATGTTGACAGCAACAAAATGTATGGTCCTTGCAGGTGGAAGGAGATGAAACAGAACTGGCAAAAACTGCTGGTTTAAACTATGTACCTGCACCACCCTTGGTTAAAAGCCAGCTTGAGACCTTTGTCACGTGTTATCCTCCCCCTGTCCCATCCTCCTTGTCTCTCTTCATTGTAACCTGTCAAATGAAAGCAAACACACTGGGAAAAAAATTTAAAATAAAGAGACAAAGAGACAGGAATTTGTGGCAATCTGCATGATAAATGATAAAATATTTTGTATGCTTGTCTCCTCAGCTAGAAGGAGAAGATACAGGGGACTTTGATGGCACCACCGCTGCAGCCTTCCTGCTCTCCACTGAGTCTAATAAGACCATCTTCATTGCTGTGAAAGATGATGAGCTGCCTGAGGCCGATGAGACATTCACTTTCAACCTTAAGCTGCAGGTAAAGGCCCGTTGTGTATCTGCATAGGTGTGTGTCAGACTTTACACTGCAAACTTGTATGCACATAGTGATAAGAAACAGTACATGTATGCATATGTTATGTATTTGCCATTTGTTTGAGGGTGGCCGATGAATCTCCCTCGCTCCCTCACTCTCTTCTCACTCTCCTTTCTGGAGTTTCCTTTCCACAAAGTTCCATTGCTATAATTTTGCCCCTTACCATGTTAAACCTTAACCCCAACTCTAACTAACAGGGAGTGGGGGCCTCGCCTTTCAACCCCACAGTAAGCCCTGGGCGGCTCTGAGCTGTAAGGCCTTTGATGTGTGCACTCTATAGGCCTTTTCCAGGGCAGGCTTGGGTGGAGCTGCTCGCTGTGTGTGTGCCTCTCTGCTCCTCTGAGGTTCTCCACTAAAAGACACCTTTGTGAGGAGAAACCCACTCTGACAGCCACGGCCTCGCCACACACTAGATTAAAGTGACTCTCTGATTCTCGGCCCCCATTGACTTCAATGGGCATGTCCGTTCCGTGGATTTCATTTCTACGCATTGTGTGTCCACCAGTGCAAATGACATACCACTGTGGATGAAAGCTCTGTCCCTCACAATGAATGAATGGATGCACAACTAAGTATATTAAAGTCTTTTAATGCATTTTGAGACTTTTTTAGTCACACCACCAAACGGAGCATGTAGGGGGAATGTGCTACTTGTAGACAGTAGTTGAAAGGAAATTTTGAATACTATAGGACATGTTCAGAGGTTAGAAAAAAAATAATGCATAGGATAAATGATGAAGAATTATTTCTCTTTGTTGAACAAATGCAATTATTGTGCAAATTGCTCTTGTGCAATGTCTTTATAAACTTTGAAACTTGTATTTTTGTGAATATACATTGCAGATCCATTCTCATCAAAGGAATGTGTGTTTGTAATCATGGCTCAGGATGCCTTACACCTAGCGGCTATCTCCATGGTATCATTGGGCCTGTAGCTGTCATGTTTGATTGATGGTGTAGGGGGGCCTGGTCCTGCTGTCTGCCTGCTGGATGCCTCAGACTAAAGACTCTGAGACAAAGGCTAGTTTGAATCATCAATTGTCAAATAATTCACTAGTACTGATAAGTCTCAACAGCAACCCTCCTAGACATATTTTCAATATGACAGTATTTTTGTGACATCTGATTAAAATCTAGTAGCCTGAGCCTGCATTTAATCTGCTACTAGACAGAGTGACCAGATCACTTAGCCCCACTGTTTACACTACAGAGGATACAAAGCTTTGGCCAAATGCTATGATATCAGCTTGCTGAAAGACTGCCTGGAGGATGAGCGTGGACTATAAGGGCTGTCACAGATAAAGAATAAGTGACCACTGGGGGTCATTCATGATACATTTGTCATTTATGGCTGTTTGCAATCTACCCATGTAGATGATTATATGCTAAGGTAGAAAATAGTGTGGCAGTGCGCTTACATGGAAATAGTATAGAATGCAGATATATGCAACACTGCGATTACACTGCCATACAGACTGTGGTAGCCGTTGTAGAAGTCCTCTGTCATCCATTTATCCTTTATCCATTTTTTTGTTTTTGCTTTGATGTCACCTAGTAGAATCAATTAACATAAAACTAGTGTCTGTTTTTTGAAAAAACTGAGACTTTTGCAGGGGCTGTACATCTGATTAAAATCTCTATGGAGCGGAGCAGGTGCAGTGTACCAGTGCTGTGCAGGGGCATGAAGAAGAGGCATATGGTTGGTGGTAGTGTTTGGAAAAGGGGGTTGAGGGGGGTGGTGGGGGTGCATCTACACAGGGCAAGGCTGGCATTTGAATGCCTGAAGGCTTGATTTGTGTGTGTAACTGTGCATGTTGGAGTATATTTTGTAGTACACAGGCATACGTACGTGCGTGTGCGTGTGTGTGTATGTGTGTGAGTGTGCACCCAAGAGAGCAGACTCCTGGCTTCGCCGGCGGGTTGGCTTGTGAGAGCGTGTGGATTCTGTGTCTGTGTGTCGGCCGCTACAAGAGCTCAGCAGCTGAAAGAAAGCTCTGTTACAGCTGGGAAAAGCCCTGTTTGAATAGAGGGGTGAATGCAGAAGGCCTAAGTACTTTCTTTATTCTTTTTCATTTTCTCCTTCGCTTGCTCTCTCTCACCTCAGCACACACATACACACTCACGCAGTGGTTTCGCTGAGGGCTCTCTGCTGGGGTGTCTTTGGCTGAGAAAAAAGAAACACATTTCAAAAACATTTCTTGGGAGAAATTTGTGTTCCTGGTTATCAGACAGTGCCAGTGCTGTCACCGATAATTATTTTTTGTGGAATTGATTGTGGAAGTTCTGGTGGAGGCCTGTGTTTGCACTTGAACGCAGGCACAGTGGCCATCAAGAGAGACAGTAAGGGAGATGCTTATAAAAACATTGGTTAGCTTATCAATGGAAATCTCAGAAAGTCGCCCCGAGTATCAAGCCTTTGGTCTTTAATAGGGTTTGGAGAAGAAAAAACCCTCCTTGCCTCCTGGTCAAGAATATGGTTGTGTTTCTTTCTCTAGTTAAAAACACACAGTCTCTGCAAAGTCTCTGTGTGATTTTAATCACATTGTGACTGTGGGTTTGTCAGGTCTTAGTGCTGAATGACAGAGCACAGCGTAACTCCTGAAGAGGCGGCCTGCCGAGAGCCAACCTGACAAACCAACTGGGTTGAGACCAGCGCTTCCTGTCTTTATGCCCTCTCACCAGGGCCTCTCAGTTGGAGTATAGGAATGAAGTGAAGGGAGTGGAAATGCCAGGTTTTCTGTCTTTTCCACATGGCCATGAGTGTTTGAATTGGAGGAGGCACAGTACCTGTCTAACCAATTGAATTCTTCCTACTTTACTACCAGAGCTCATCCAATGGCGTGAAACTGGGCACACCAAACAAAGCAACCATCACCATCCTGTCCAATGACAACGCCTTTGGAATCATTGCCTTCAACTCAGTAAGAAATTCCTTTTCATATGTATGCTGTGTTTTTGCTTTCTGTTAATTGTCTTTGGTCTTGTCTATCACAAACTAAAGAAAATAACAAGCTACATTGAATTCAGTTTACATGAGCAACCACAGTGAGGTACATTCCAGGAAGCTGGAATTGGCATAGAACCTACAAGTGTGAAACCCTGGCGGCAATTTGCTGTTACTGCAGCTCCATCCAAGTAGATATGCTGCAGTGCATTTCAATGTGGGAACAGCTATTCTTTTCCATGCCGTGTTGAAGCCCTGTGACTTATTACTTGACCATGTTTAATACTGTGTTTCTTCCCACAAGGTACATGTAAGCAAAATGATAAAAAATATTAAATTCCTCCTTTGCTGTTTAAACTCGCTACTGGACACACTCACAAGCGCAAGCTGTCAAGGGCTGACAGCCCACTGCTGTGCTTTTTTTGCTTATGAACTAATCACAGACATTAGTGTGAATTTTCTGTCATTGTTGAGTAATAATTTACGACGTGTCCCGATATATGGAACTAACTGACGAGGTTGAGGCAAAGAATGCCCCAACGCGAAGCTGAGTGTTGTTTGGGATAGTCTTCAATTGCCTGCAATTTAAAAGGGGAGTATTAGTTAAGTTTGGGAGTGATATTCTCTAAGAACAATTTTCTACCCGCATTATTTTCGTACGGAAACAGAACAGCATAGCAACGGTGATGCTACACGCAGTTTCGACTAGCGTTAACGTTTGTTAGCTTGAGGGAATCCAGCAGGACCAGCTAACGGTAACTACTAGCAACTGGTTCTAGCTGGATTTTTCAGCAAGAAAGCAAAACAAGATAACATTTCGGTAAGTAAGGATTTTTTCCCCTTAGTTTAATGCTGCTGAGCAAAACTCATAGAAAGTCATTTAAAAGAGGATGGTTCCTCAAGTATGGATTCAAGACAGTGTCTTTATGTCATTGTACGTTGAGCCCCCATGCTGTTCACTTTATCCGTCATGTTTACAGCGCTGCAGTATGTCTACACTGTGAGAGAAACTTATTTATCTTAGTCAGGAGTATAAAGTAATGGGTCAGGGTAGGAATAATATGGGGTTCAGGGCTGCAGAGAGGGGTTCACTCATGCCAGTGTGGTGGTTGTGGGGTTAGTGACGGTCCCATGGTTGCTAGAGGGGGGTTCAGGGGGTTTCCAGGGGCAATTAAAACCACAGCACTCCCTGGATTAACTTATCAGTGGGAGTTTTTAGTGTTTCCATGGTAACTGTGGTATATTGGGCACTGTTGGCCTTACCACCCCCAGAAGGTCTCATATGCTGGATAATGATTTGGCTTTGTGAGAATCAATAAAGGCCTCCTGGCCTTGGGAGATGTGTTTGTGTTAGGGTGGTAAAGTGAATTCTGTATGGCATTTTCCTTGCTTTCTTTTCTCCTTCTTTAGTTACATTATATTGAGAAACTTATTTAGTTGTGGTGAATGGAGCAGAAATTATATAGGAAAACAAAGGGGTTTGATCTTCCACATTTTAAAGGAATGCCAAAGACTTCCAAATAATATGAAATTGAATGTTATTTCTGTCTTACTCCATTAAACCGTGGAATATGTTTTGTTGATTCTGCTCCAAGAAAATTTATTGAAACAAAACATAATGTCTAAATTTGTGTAACTTGCTCTTCTCTGTCCGTTCTCCTATTACCAGCACCCCTCAATTCATCAGTTAATTTATTTCATTAGCATGACAATTGGTGTCTTGATTTGAAGAGAAGGCAAATATCTGTCTCAGTCTTACCTATCTCTTGGTTGCTGTGCTTTGTTATATCTCCCTTTTGTATCGTTAATTGGTGGTTACTTTGCCTGTGTTTGGTAAGGACCTGTGATATTGAGCCTATTCATGTTCTCTGGTACAGCCTGATTACATTCTAATTTTCTTTTGTTTTGGTTTCCAAATAAGATTCTGGTCTGATTCTTTAATTTGGTTTATTTTACCTTAGGTTAGGAAAACAATGTTTTACTCAGAGTGTATTATGTTTTATTGATCAGCTTTCTCTCAATCTCTCTGTCTCCCCCTGTCCTAATTTCAGACTGAAGAGATCGTAGTAGATGAACCAAGAGGAAGGAACCAGTATGTGCCTTTCACGCTTATTAGAGAGAAGGGGACATATGGGACCGTGACCGTGAACTTTGAGGTGAGAGGGCAAAGCACATAAAATGGGCAAACCCCAGACACTCTACTCACAGTATTCAAAGAGGGCTCCCGGTGTTATAGTTACTGACAATGGCAGTATATCATTGGTACAGGGTGAAAAACATGTATTGCTGAAATGTAACCTAATCAGGGAAGAAAAGGAGCCTAGTTTAAACAGGACAGGACCCATTATATGCAACAATGGGAGGAATCTGGAATTTGTGAAATTTATAGTACAAAATTAAAATATTATTGTCGTTTTTGAGATCATGCAGGAGGTAATTTATTCATCGGTGGACCAAATGATACCACAGTGAGTTCTCTACATATAAGATATAATGAATGATGGGCCTCAGGCAGCAGTTTATCTACAACATGCATATGTAGCTTTTTGGCATATTAATTATAAATGAGAATATACATGCAAGGCATATACACATAAAGAAGCTTGTGTGTCACATTGATTTCTTCCCATTCAGATCTCTGGAGGTCCCAATCCTGCCATCGAGGATCTCAGTCCAGACAGGGGAAACATCACCATACCCCCAGGCAAGGCTGTGGTGGTCTTCAGTGTCCTAATCAAGGATGACCAGGTGCTGAACAGGCTCCTCACTGTCCCGTTCTACATGTCATTTATATTTTATGGTGTGATAAGTGTGAGTTTTGAAACTGGTGTCTATGATGTGCTATGTGAGAGTGCTTTTCCTTCTTTGTGGTCCAGATCCCGGAGGATGATGAGGTGTTTTCAGTCAGGATAACAGGCGCGGCAGGCGGGGCCCTCCTCAGCCCCAACGGCAGCAGCGTCCAACTAAGGATTCGGCGTAATGACAGCCCGCTGCGGTTCTCCCAGTCCATTCTGGCAGTGCCAGAGACCGCCGGAGTCGTCGCCCTCACTGTGACCCGTGGTCGGCTGACTGAGGACGGGCCACTGGTCGGCTCCAATGACACCGAGGTCACGCTCTTTTCTATCAATCCAGTTTTTGTGTTTCTTGACTCATTTGTTTATTCAGATCTTCATAGTTTCAAGGAGTAGCCTATAAATTGTAGAGATGGACACAATTAAAAACCAAATATTTTTTTTTTTATTAAACGTGAACGATATTTCATTTCCAAAGAGGAATATCCAAAGTCCAGCTTTTGAAGTGCACTTCTCTAATACTTGGACTTTTGACCGTAAACTCATGCTGAAATAATGCAAAGCGAAAAGAGATATATTTTGATAGAGCAAAAACAGTGAGCTCACTGATATAATGATATACAGTACAAGTTCACGCAAAATTTGTGTTATACACTTGAATCAGGTTTCTGTAGATTACATGGTGGTCAGCGGCGAGGGAGCGGGCAGTGCAACACCAGGTGTGGACTTCTTCGACCTGCAGCCAGACCGGACGATTACATTCCTGCCGTTCCACTACAAGGTCACCCTGCTGTTTAACATCAGTGATGACGATGTGCCAGAGATCGCACAGTCTTTCCATCTGGTCCTGCTGGAGGACACGGTCAGAGGAGATGCTGTCCTGGTCCCACCCAACGCTGTGCTGGTCACCATTGAGCCCAGCGATAAGCCTCAGGGCGTCCTGTCAATCAGCATTAGCACGCTCATTCAGCCAGTCACCATCAACGAAGACCTGACACACAGGTGGGATTATATTAAAGTATCAGTAACAAATGACATGGCATTATTTACTGTAATTATGCTATACATTATTATATACATATATTATTATACATACATTATGTTGTGTATATGTATACCTAGATAGATAGATAGATAAGATTTTTTGTGATGCTCATTTGCTCCAAAAGAACTGCTACCAAAAGAACTGAATAAAATAAATAAAATAAAGCACATATAGCACAGGCTTCCTATTATTTCATATAAGACATAGCTTTTGCAATATATTTTTTTTCACTTTTAAATTCTGAGGTGAAATAAAAGATAATTATGAGTTTATCATCTCTTCAATTTTCCTGATCTTCTGTCATTCCACCAGATTTGACGGCATCATCATTGTAAGGAATGCCGGTACCTTTGGTGATGTGTCTGTCAACTGGACCATCAGCCGAAACTCCAGCAGCCTCTCCCCGGTGTCAGACGACTTGAGCCCCGAGGCAGGGACGCTGAGATTTGCTGCCGGTCAGATGAATGCCGTGCTGCCGTTAAACATTGTGGCAGATGATGTACCAGAAGAAGCAGAGGCCTTTATTTTCAAACTGCTGCCTGATACTGCCACTGGAGGTGTTGAGGTTGATGAACCCATGGAGGTAAGCTTCAGGGAGATCACCGAGGGGCCAAAAAGAAAGAAAAAAGAACAAAGCTTTAGATTGGATTTGGATTCTAGTTGTTTGCTTTAGATTCTCAGAAGAGCGAGAGCAAGATCAGGTCTACCCACACTTTGTCAGAGAAGTCTGCAGGGGTAGGCTGCACTTGTGAGGGGACCCATCTGGAGGATGTGGTCGTGTGTGTATGTGTGTGTATGTGTGTGTTTGTGGGGGTGAGACTTACTGTAAGGTACAGTGGCAAATTTGGCGTGTTCTGCAGAACTAGAGCCTTTAGTCTGTCACTTTGCTCCCTGGGTGTTCCCTTAATGTGGCTGAATCAAAACAAAGCAGAAACAGCAGGCCTCCCTTCTCAGTGTGTTTGTGTGTGTGTGTGTGTGTGTGTGTGTGTGTGTGTGTGTGTGTGTGTGTGTGTGTGTGGTGTGTTTTGGTGTGTGTGTGTTGTGTGTGTGTTCTGCATGCAAGCCTGCCTCTGTATGTGCCTGCATG
>OMLF01037386.1:0-15623 GCA_900302615.1 Holocentrus rufus | reverse complement strand
AAGCCTTAAAATTGACCCAGTTTGGTGGTTTTTAGTTGCACGTTGAATTATGCAGGCCACTGTTGGCTACTACAAGCCCGTACCTGTGTATTTTTTTTTTTTCATACCGTACCTCTGAATCTGTGCAGCTTGCTGTCAGATCGTTAGAAGCCAAAAGGCTGCACAGCGGTGTCACTTGTCACTTCCTGTTTTGTTTACTTAATGGATGAACCTGAAATCATTCAGCTTTGTTTCTTTGCAGTTTAATTGCACAAACATATTTTTCTAGTTCTCAACATGTTTTAGTCAACGCGTTGCTCTAGCCTGCACTGAACTCCGGACCGGTGCACTCTTGATTTTGTGTTTAATTGTTATGAAACAATTGTTAATAAAGAGCTGTAAGGGGATACTGTGCATGTCATTCCTGTTATTAGCCTGCAGAAATAATGATTGTGGGCCACAGACTAGGCGATGCAATGATGGCTGAGTCAATATATTAAAAGGTTCATTGGATAATCTGCACAGGAACTGAAAAGGGGTTTTAACGCAATGCAAAAGTAATCTATAAGTAATCTAACGCATAACCTTTCTCAGCAGGTAATCCAGTAATGTAACTAATTACTTTTTAATGGCAGTAACTTAGTAGCTTAACAAATTAAAAGTAACTTTACCCAACACTGCTGACAAGCAGCATGTCAGCATGCAGGCAGTGATACTGTAGCGCCTTTTGAATTAGTCTGGGAACTAATTTATTTTCTCACAAAAACTGTCTCGTTTTCTTTCTGTGTCTCAAACTTTGATTGCACTTTGCATCGCAGAGCATAAATTGTGTTGGTGCAGACAGAGGGAGTGAATAGGAAGATAATGCATCATCTGTGATGTTGGCAACATGACATTGCAACATTACAATAGTGTAATTAGTAGCACTTCACGATAAGAATGTTTGAAGACCTGAGCTTTTACTCCACAGGCCCAATATTGAGCTAATCTCATATAAGTTAACATGACCTAAATATTACCATTTCATATTCCGCTGTACATGAAAGCTCCAATTACTTGACCCTGTTAGCTAGCAGCTTCTTTATGTGCTGTGCTATGGGTCACAGAGTACTAACTAAAGCTTGTCTCACTGACCAAATTATAATAGAATTTGCTGTCCATGCTTGATATGCTGCTGAGTAACATGGCAATTCATTTAGAATGTGTAGCTGCTTGCCTGACTTGCTATGCCAGCTGCACTTGCTTAAGGGTTAGAGAATGACATGTAATTTTTCTTCTGAACTACAAAGTGGAAAACATGGTCCCGCTGTGTCCTCTTCCTCTGACCTTGCTGGTCTATGCTCTTTGGCATACAAATGTATGACACATCTTGTTGGAGGGATAATTAGAACTACCAAAAGGGCAAGCAATTTCAGTGAATCTTCATTTAAATTCCTGATGTTATTTATTTATTTATTTAGATTTATTACATGCAGTATGAACCAAAGGAAAACTGTCTTATTAAAGAAGACAGTGGTTTGATATTGGTCTTTAAACCCATGGCAGTATTTTGAGAGTTAAAAAACATGGACCCAATGACTTGACTCTGTTAGTTGAACTTAATCTAGAAAGTGCAGAGTTGAATGAACTTGCAGCCCATTGTAAACAGGTGTTTGACAGTGAAAGCTAAAGTTTACACTAAAGATGAGTCAGGATATGTTGTAATTTGCTTTTAAGCCTGAATTTGAATTTTAACATCTTTTCACATAAAATAAACCCAAAAACTGGTACTGGTACTGTAACTATTGGCCAGGGACATTTTAAATAGCAGTACTAGCAATACAACAGGACAGAGCAATTCAAATAACAGTCCTGGAAGATCGTCCTGTGCCTTCGGGCCAGCAAAACAATAAAATTTTGTGTGAGAAAATAAGAATATGAAATATGTTGCTGCAGGCTAGCTAACTAACCTTACCTTACAGTCAGTAGCCTTATTCTACAGTTCTAAGGACTGATTTACCGTTGTATTTTTTAGAGCTGTTCCCTGAAAGTCGACAATTTGATCATTTATCATGAACCCCCTGCAGTCAACTTAGAAGTTTGAGTCAAGCATTTTTTTAAAGACAGTCAATGCATTGCAATGCCATTTTGAAACTACAAAACGGCAACAGATGAAATGATGCCTGTTTCTGCTGAGTTGGTGCTGCCCTATGTCAGTGTGCCACCATGGACCTTTTGTGCAACTGCAAAAAAATATATATATAATTGAAACATTCAAACATTGATCACTTATATATATCTGAAAGAACCAGCTCATTCTCTAGGCAACCATCTGGTAACCCAAGTTAATGAATATTTGGTTCATCCTTCATTATTTTGATATAAAGTTGCAAATCACTTTCTTTTTTGTTAAATATTTGTCTTTTATATATAAAATGTATTTTATGCATGCATAATGTGTACAACCTTTACAATATTTTCTGCAGACTTTTTAGATTTTCTTAAAAACCTTTTTCTCTTATGAACTTGAACTTGGACATGAAAAATGCATAAATGACACATACTGATACAAAATGCGTCACTATTTTATGTTTATTTATATTATCGATGCTCATTCCAGCCCTCTTGCTTCGAAAATGTGGGATCTACTTTCTTAAAGAAACAGCCGTTTTGCAGACGAGGGGGCTGGAAAGAGTGGCGATAATGATTAAGTGGCAAATATATGTAGTTGTGCATCTTTCCAATAATTTTTTCAGCTGTGGGTTTTTCAAGATCATGTTTTTTGCTGGTCACTATCTCCTCATTTAATTCTGGTAAAACATGCGTTCTTACGACAGCAGGGTAGTTGACAGGTCAAACTTGGAGGATCTATTACACTCGCATGGAGCAGTAAATACCACTATATGGGTTAAATTTTGAACTCTCACTTTAATATAAAAAATAGGGGTGGGATTCAATAAAAAAATTTATTTAATTAATTAGAGTCTTTGTAATTAATCTCAATTAATCGCATTTTAATTGCATAACAATATTTAACTCAAGAAGCAACATTTTTCAATTCAAATGAATTTTGGTAAACAACTGAATCAATGGATAGACATATACATAAACTTAAACAACAAAATCTCTGTTCACAGGGCTCAAACTCAAGTTGGCTATATTCAAGCTTTTAAGGGACTTTTTGTAAACTCAAGCACTTTCAATGTCTTGAAAATATGTTTCTTTTTGTTGTATTTTCAAGTACATTCCAGAACAGTGGAAACCCTAACCATTGAAAATGGTAAATAAAATATCCTTGGCCAAAAGTAAACAGACCAACAGTTAAACATAAAGTGCATGAAGTTTTTAAACCCAAACTTGCCATCCACTGGGCCAAGCAATGTGGCCTCATCTGTTTCGACGTAAAACGCGTAACTCAATGCATCTTGTGCATCAGTGTGATCGGTGTGCCAGGAATTAGGGCACTGAGAAACGTTCTGTGTCATCTGGAGTGCAGAAATAAAGTGCGATTAAATGCATTATTTTTTCTGTAATTAATTAATTAATTAAGTCCCGGCCCTAGTAAAAAAAACAAGCAAACAAAAAAGAAACTCACTGATGGTCCTGACTTGACAGAGGAATGTTTTTTAAAAACTAGAAAAACTACCAGCCAGGGTTGTGGTTGCTAGACTCGTCCCTAGTAATGTTTAATTATTGCCACTAGGAGGCTCCAGTAACTAGCTCTGAAAAAATTCAGTAAATCAATTACTGTGTTTACATGCACTTCGGGAAATCGGGTTACTTGTCTCAGACAGTGGTTCCTTGATTTCTTATCTGCAATGTATACAGGAACGCCAATTTTGGAAATGGATTAAGAGAAATTGGCGTACATTTACTGGATTTCTCTTGAAGTAACCCGATTTCTCGGTCATGTAAACCCGTTCCCTGATTTCCAGCCAGCTTTTTACAAGTGCCCATGTGCAAAAGAACAGAGCAGATAAAGAAACTGACCTGTAAATACCATAAATACACACTGAAAAAAACACAAGAGAGTAAAAACCCTCTGTTCTATATGGTCGTTGAAGAATGCTGAATGATTTTATGTCAGTGTTATCTCCGATGAAAACGGTTTTCTCCAAGTTTGATGAAGCTTGGGGAAACCCCCGTTTGTAACGCTGACTGACTTGTATCCTTTGCCCATTGAGGGTCAACGTTGGCTGTGAGTAGCTGCTGCCACCCGCTAAACTGTATCGACAGGCTGGAGGAGGTCGTGGTGGGGGAAAAAAACTGAGGAGTGCATGTAAATGGGATTTTCAGTTATCGGCGTACGGTAGCATAACCCGGTTTCTCTGAGTAACCCGATTAGAGTACATATAAACACACTCACTGACATTCAAGTTTCTAGGCCTTCCGCTCTTGCAGGGGTCTGGCAGTGACAGTGTTTTCACAATTGCAGGCTTGAAGCTCGCTCTGAAAATGTGCACTATTCATTATTCTTGTGTGAAAGATTATGGACCTTCTTAAAGGCCACAGAACATAAAAAAAAACAAAACATTTTCTAACCACAGATTTTTTGATTGGTGACACACAGAATATTCAAGAATTTTATTTTATATACATAGAAATTTGGAGAGGCTAATTATATTGCCAGGGTAAATATTACTGACAGATTTCTGTCTTTGTTTTTGCAGGGAATGTCAACATTAAAACAACTTGATGGAGAAAACTAGAGTCCCTTTAAGATGACACGCACAGACGCGCCTGACATACTGGTATCAACTGTGCATCAAGATATAAAAGTGATCCCTATTTCTTTACACTACAAGTCCTTGCAACCCTCCAAACAATGTGATTCCCTGAAATACAGCACACTGGAGGACAATCAGAGTAAATTCAACAAGAGGCACTGCCGTACCTTTGACTACAAGTCACTGGAGTACCCAAAATCTTACAAATACTCAATGGAATCCCCCTACAGGAGGCCTGATAGGCATGCAGCCAACCCAGATGTTGCCTGGAATGCCTTGGACCGCCAGCAGAGATACCGCTTTTCTGCTCCAGACATTTTCAGCAATAGGTTGACCCCTCAACCAATGGGTGCAGATATGGCTAGTGAAGTTGTTCTCTCTGAACAAAAGAGAAGAACCAGGTCAAAAAGTGCACCTAGGGTCCAGACCAATCTCACGTCTGTGTCTTTTGAGGGGTCTTCATCTGGGGGGAGGAGGGGCCGGGAGGCCCAAAGGGCTCCAAGGGACTCTCACTGGAGACCAGAAGTGTCACCACGTAGGGAATCCTCCTATGCGGCAACTAGGGCTCATATGCATGAAGTACATCCCATTAAGTTGCAGCCTCAAATGAGTGACACCAGCAGATATTCACCGCTTTATGTTGCAGACAGCTCAGAGGATGGAAGGCTGGACAAGCCAGCCACTAGCCCTCATGTCAGATGTCGGGTGGACATCAAACCTGATGAGACAGCATTACAGCATTCTGGGACAAAACAGGCAACACCTCAAGTGGACATACCCTGGCAGAGGTACCACAGTGGGGGCAGTAGGAGCCTGACAGTGCCACGCCATTTCTCCTACTCTAGAACACCAACTCCCACCGACTCATTTGGCACAGAGTGCAGGCAAGCATACCAGTATTCCCGCAGCATGCCAAATAGTTACTTACAACCCATGGAGATTCCTTTGCAAAGGATGCCTTCACCAGGTGATTACTATGGTAGGGAACGGAGAGCTCATTCCAGTCCTAATGTGCCAACAAAGTTCTTTTATGCAGATGATTCTGGGAGGTATGTTACTACAGCCCCTCCTCAACCAAGTTCTTACTTTCATGATGATCGGTACATGCCAGGGCAAAGTCTTACTCCCAAAGTACAGTATGTAAATGATCCAAGGACTCGCATGGTGCATGCTGTAGGAGCTAGATCCTATTTTACTGAGATGGAGCCATACCCATACTCTGTGCAGGCTGCATATCCTAAACCCTATGCAGCAAGTGAGCCAGGCCCTTACATCATCCAGACACCTCCAACAAGAACATTTTATGGGGATGATCCAAGGACTTATCAAATCCAGACTGCCCCGCCAAGGATTTTCTATCCCAGTGACATGTATGCAGTGCCACCTGAGCATCATATCCCAGCAAGGGCATATTACACAGAGGGACGAAGACATGCTCGAGTTGTTCAACCACAAACAGATGACTGGTATGGCTCAGATGCATCTGGATATTCCACCAATCCTGCTTCCTATGTATCCCAAGTCACTCCAACCAGAGTTAGGCAAGAGCCCATGTTGACACCCTGGTATGCCAATCCATGCATGGAACCACAAAGAATTGGCACAGATTCCAAACCTTACTCAAGGTCTTGGGACAATATTCTCAACTCTCGTGTAGAGAGGGAACAGCCTCTTCCTGTTCAACGGGGTCAGAGCTATGATAACCTTCTTGACCCCAGGAAACCTGCAGCAACAGCCACAGATGACAAGCCACAACCAGTGGTAGTCAATCTCTCTAGTTCACCAAGACGCTATGCAGCCTTATCCATGTCTGATAACTCCTTGATTGACAAAAGCCCAACAGACACATCAAAGAGCGCTACCAATAAACTCTGGTTTGTTACTCCTGAGATAACAATAACTGATAATGACATTCGAGCAGGTAACCTTAATAAGTCGGAAGGACGGTCTGCCAGTTGGGATATTCTGGATTCTAGAAGCACTGGGGCTCCAGAAACCTCTCAGCATGACACCATGTCTTGCTTTGCAAATTCAACCAAAGAGAAGACACATGACAGCGCATCTCTACAACAAAGCCTTGAACAACTCGATGAGCTTCTAGCAGACCTTGTGACAGACTACAAGCCACCCAGTAGAAGGGCAAGTGAGGACATTCTGGATCAACTGAAGAAGTTGATTGATGAGGAAGAGGCAGCATCTTTGTCCAGAAAAAGCTCAAAGGCCGGGTCAGAGGAACCGGTTCCTCTTGATAAGCAGCCCACTTCAATAAGAATAAATCCTGATGCTTTCCGAGATATGGATGGGGGCAGTGATGCAATGAAGAGTGCAGATGAGTGCTCACCAGACCAGAGCCCAGATGAGGATGATACAATGATGTGTTCAAATAACAAATGCCGCAGGACAGAGACCTTGTTTAATGCTTGCCTGTACTTTAAATCCTGCCATAGCTGCTACACCTACTACTGCTCCCGCAACTGCCGCAGGGAGGACTGGGACATTCACAAAGAGAGCTGCCTGTATGGAAGAATTGGCAGTATTTGTCGTCACATCATCAAGCACTGCCGGGAGACTGTTGATGTCCACAAAGCCTTCTCCCGTATTGCCAAAGTGGGCTTCCTTTCCAGGGGAAGAGGAGTGCTCTTCCTTGGTTTCCCAAACCCTGGGTCATCCAGTAATTTTCTGCAGTATGGCCTGGATAGTCTCTTAATGTCCCCAACATACCTCTCCCTTCGCGAGTTAGAGAGCTTCAAGGACAACCTCGGGGAGTACTGTAAGGAGCTGCAGGAGGCTGGCAAAGAGTATGACCCAAACGAATGTTTCCTCTTGAATGTATCCATTGCTGTCGGTGAGCAATTGCCTGAGGGACCATCACCAAGGAACCAGGCTCCAACTGTCAGGAAATATGCCAAGGTTGCACTTGCTTCCTTTAGCCCTGAGAGAAAAGTTCACAAGAAAGAAAGTGACATGGAAACATTGATCCTCACACCACCCCCAGGCACAGCAGATATTGACAAAGAGGGGGAGGAAGGGAGGAAGGCCAGAGAAATATGTTTTATCAATATACAACGGGAGTTAAGGATTCGAGGGGTTTTCCTCCGCCATGAATACCCACAGGTGTATCAGCAGCTCTGTGAGTTTGTGGAAAGTAATAGAAGGTTCACACCCACAACTATTTATCCTATTGACAAGAGGACAGGTAAGCAGTTCATGTGCATGATCATGGCTGCCTCCGAGCCTAGAACACTGGACTGGGTTGGCACCCCCCATCTCCTTGATGACATTATTTAAGTGCACCTTTTGTTGTAAATATATATGTATAGAAATACATATATATTGTTATACATATTTATATATCAATCAATTATAAACATTTGAAGATAAGTATTTTGTTATCAAATAGATATATATTCATGTCTGCGTGATCAGTATTATTCACTATTAGAATATTGCCTGTCAGATGCAGAATGAGTGCAGTATATTGTTTATTAATTTTCAACTTCCAAACATACATATACTTTTTCCACCACGAGTCATTTATCTGTAGCCTGATCATTTCCTGTTAAAACACTCCTCCTGTTACACATTCTTTTTGGCAGGGATTATCTGTGCTCACATTTTGGTACTTTGATTTGTTCTTAATTTACTAGCAAATACATCCTTCAAAACTTAGGCTCTTAATGAGATATTTAGTCCATTCTTATGAGTGAGTATGAAGTGACTATTTTTCAAAAGTAATTTTAATGGCATATCATGGAGAAAATACTTAAGTTATTTTCTTAACTACATGAATACTTTCTATGCAAAAATGCTTAATGGTTTAAGTACCACATTCCTGTAATATGAGCTGTTTCTGTTATATACTATATTATATTATAATATATTATATTATATTATTATAAAAAAAATCTCTTAAGCAAGACTTTATTGAAATTGTGATAAGATGTTAAAACAATTGGTGGCAACATAGATCCTCATATTTACTGTAAGAATCTGAAAAGTGAAAAAGGACAGCCATGCTAATGGGATCATCTATAAAAACAGGTAAAGGCATGAAGTCTTAATGCTGCTTCAATAGGAGTACTTAAGTGTTGTTCACTTATTCCGCTTGACTGAATCTGATGGTGTGTGTTGGGGAAAGAATGAATTCAGTAGTGCTTTAATGTTGCTTGCAGAATTACTGGAGCAATACTGGACTTGAAGACAAACTCCACAATGAATATTAAAATGGTGCCAGATATCAGCCACACAGTGGGTGTTGGCCTGTACTGTTCAGTTTGAAACACTGTGAATAGTTGGAGTCCGATTTTCATCTAGTACAAAAACAAACACTGGTATGAACCAAGAAACCATGCAATTTCTTGTAAACATAAGCTGACGAGTGGTATTTTGAAATATATTTAAAAATTATAATATATAAATTAGCAGCTGCAGTTACTGTCCTTAGAACAAGGTGAGCCAGATTTGTAGCTATATGGTATATAAATGCTTGAAGAAAACATTAGTTGTGTATTTGTGCTGCACTAGCTTTATTACATGTGTGATTTATATTGTCCTTTTTTGGTTAAAGAAAAAACCTTTAAAATGCTAATGGGTTGCAAAAGTTAAAAATAATTTATCAATGCAACTTAGCCATGTTGCCTCATTGTTTGTCATTCATCTAGTCTAACTGGAATATATTGTATGTTTGAAAATGCTAATATCCCAACAATTTGACTGAACCTCTTGACAAATGGCCCAGTAAACCTATCTGGAAGATGTGTAAGGTGCATTTGTCAACCATCTTCAGTACAAGTTGAGTAAGCTGTTTTTCCTTCAGTCATTAATCAATCCTCTCTGTTTGAACATTTTTACCTTATATCAGGTTTACATAGAGTTCAAAGGACAAAATACTATGGAACATTGACAGACATATATATTCCAAAACTTGTTTCATTGAGATAAACCTGTTTGGCTGACTGGATGTACTGTACAGACGCCATTGAAAAGTTGTTGGCTGCATGTGATTCTATTTTCTATGCTCTGATCTAGTTTTATCAAAACATTGATGATAATGACTTGCTTGATGATTTGATTTGTGAAAGTAACTGACAAATAGTATACTATGTAAGAAAAATTTAAGAAAAAAAGTTATATTTTCCATTTTTGTTAGCCATTCAAGTAAAAATAAGATGTGACTAAGACAATGAAGAAGGGACCTCACTAAAAAGTCTAGCAAATCCTGTTATTGTATTTTTTATACTTTCAACATATGTGTCTGAGTGTGTCTATTTATAAACCATATCTAATAAATGGAATGGGAACTCTGTGCACTGTGCTCTCTGCCTTCCTTTTCAATTTGACATGAGTGGGAGAGAAAGGAGTGAGAGAGAGCGTGTTTGAGAAAGAATTAAGTAAGAAATGAGCCCCTTTCAGTTTACACTTATGCCAGCCAAGAGCATTTGGACAAATGCTCATTATCTAAATTATTACCAGTCAGGTCATCCAGCAAAGTTGTTGTTGGTTTCCCCTAGTTAGGATTAATAAATGGATTGGTAGATGTTGATCCAGAGGGGTAACGTAAGTGCAGGACCTTAAGGGCCCTTAAGTTACTTCATGAAACCAAGTGAACTGCTGTGACACTATAAGGGATTTGTAAACACAGGAATGAATAGTGCTCTGTGTGTGCGTGCGTATGTGTGTGTGTTTTCACTTAGAATGTAGGTCATGAGGGATGAAAGGATCTGAGGCGGAAAAGAGAAAGTAGACCAGGCCTCAATCTTTTGACTGGGCATCAGACTGGTTCTTTCAACACATTTTGACACTCCTGGCAGTCTGAAAGTGGACTGGGTCTTTCTTTCTGTTTTTCCTCTCTTTTATTTAACCATTCCCCTTCCCCCAGAGGATATGTTATAGTGCATCACTGGAATGGAAAAGTTATTTGACCAATAGATGGTGTCATGAACAATGAAGTTAATCCTGTTATAGCAGGAAGAACACGGCAATTTGGTTAAAAGTGCTATCATTTTTATCAGCTTAAGGATTAATTGACTAATTCACTAATTAATTGAAATAGCCTTTGAAAGTCTTTTGTAGTTGTTTTGTAACAATATTTGAATTTGAGCTGATCCTCCGCAGAAATTTTCTGCTGTCCAAATCCTCAGTAAAATACACACTGCATTATTTGTTGTTTATTTTTATATTTCTTTTTTCTCCTTTGTTTTGTTTTGTTTTGATAGATATCGTTATGTTCAGTTGTTCAGATGTACAAACTTTTACTAATATTGAAACCCCTTGTAAGGGGTCAATTTATATTAATTTTTTTCCCCTGGTGTAAAGGAAAACACCAAATAACAAAATAAAGAAATAACCAAATAAAAGAATACGTTCAAAAAATCTCACATCTACTCACGTCATACTCCTAATACTACTCAAAATACTCAAAGGTTTCTTTACCTCATCATTTTCAATACAAAACATGAAGCTTACTTCCTGCTGACATTCACAACTAAACAGAGCTGAGAAGGAAAAAGTATCCATGGGAAACAGAGGTGAAAAGCTTCCAAAGTGGATCAGAGCAACCAAATTCTATCTTACGACCTGGCTCAGGGAAGTAACATTAACGACGGAAACCAGAACTAAATAACAAAAGCCGGTTTATTAACTACAAAAAACATAAAACAAACACATGGAGGTGGTGTGGTTGTGACGCTGCTGCTGCAGTGTCTACTGGCTGAGAGAGAGAGTATGGAGGTGGAGGAAGGGCCTTTTATAGGACCCTCAGGTGCTGCTGATTGGGTAGTACTGCTGATTGGTTGCCGCTCCCTGAAAACACAAAAGACAAATACAAAGAAAACACAACACAGGACGTAACATTCTACCAGTAACAAGGACCTTGTCTGGTATGTTCAAGGTCAAACTGCTATTTAGCAATTCAGGAAATGTTTTACTGTTTTGCCTACTGACAAACTCTCATAGCATTTTCAGTAAAATATGTGTGAAACAAAACAAAAAATAAATTGAGGGTGCTGAGGTTGAGAGGCAGTGTGCATTCATTTGATTGGCAAGTGAAAGGTGCTGGGATTTCAAACATGAATTTAATACTCCCAAATGATGGGAACTTGTTTATCTTAAGCATGTGACAGCTCTTTGCTTGCTCCTTTGCATATCCAACTCTGATGCTGAAAGACAGAAAGCAGGACAAGTTAGAATGGAATATTACTGAGAAAAAAATACTGCATAAAATCTGAAATGTGATTTTTTCCCCCATGTAATAACAAGTACAGTTGTAATATGTTAGTTGTGTAATTCTAATGGTAGTATCAGCAGTAGTAGTAAGAGTTGTGGTGGTGGTAGAAGTACCAGTAGCAGTTTAGGGGTAGAAGGGAGCCTGGGTAAGGGCCTTAGAGGACTGGCTGGCAGTAACTAGGATCGTGTATCCCTAAGATGTGGGTCACACCCTGTGCTGGGGAAAGCAGACAACTTGGTGCAGCTTTGCCGTTGATCCATGCCGCCCCCAGAGATTACTTTTTTTTTTTTTTAAGTCCAATTTGAATCCCGCCTAAAACGGAGATGAGAGTGGAAAGATGCATTCTCTCTCACCAAATAATCACCCACAACTCTCCTTACCACTTCTGCAAGCATCTTGGACACACATGGAGCCTGATGAGGGTCGCGTGAAAAATGTTAGGCTAATACAGTAATCAATTATCAGTAATTAAATAAAAGAGAATTAAGTTAAACAATTTATAAATAGATTAATTGAAATTCTTTTAAATGAGCCATTTAATAATTTTTTTATAAACCGATTAATAATTTTTTAAGTGAGCCATTTAATAAAACTATTTATAAACCAAAAGAACTTTTTTTTACGTGAGCCATTTAACAAAACTATTTATGAAACAATGAATTAAATGGACAAATAAATTAATGAATTCAGAAAGTGATTTGGAAAATGATTTTTAAAAAGACAATTAAAATTCACCTTGCATTTGTTCATTTGTTTATTCATTTTCATCCTCTTTTTCCTTCTTATAAGTCATTTTGGACCATAAGACAACTCTTTAATTTAAAGCACAAACACTGAGTGTGCCACACTAATAGTAATAGCTACAGAGACACAGAGAACTCACCAGTATTGACTAGACGCTTAGGCTATATGTTAGTTAGATTAAGAACAAGGGAAGGATAAATAAAGTAGTATCCCTCTTTGACAAAAGCTTCCTGTACTGTATTTGTCAGCTTTATTATCAAACTCCTCAAAATAATAGAAATAAAGAGTAAGAGAAAAGGAAATGCAATAATTTTTCAGGCGATAACACTAACACTCTGGTTCATGCCTGTCTAGATGCTAAAATAAAATGACTAGGTGCACTCTCAATAAGCTCAATGTAGTGCCAAAGGGCATTAATGGACTACCTGCATTCAGTAAGAAAGGTGTTATTGTGAACAACATAAAAATAGAAGGCAATATAGAGAATGCTATGTGTACTGTGGCAAATAAAAAAAATGTATGAAGATAAGGTGTTTTTAGCTGTTGTAAAATCACATGTGTATTGATATTGATCATTCAGTACAGGTTTATATACATGTTTAGGTTCATACATTCACATTCATCTATACAAAGTAGCCTATACACAAGTTAGCAAACAGACACCAGCACCTCTGATGCAGTTACTAAAGTTCTTCAGGGATCCACACCCTCACTAAAATGTTAATCTCAACCCAGACACTCAGCTAAACCGTTTATCAAGCGTGAGAAACGTAAAGCAGTCTTAGTGTTGCATCAATCAACCGAGTGCTGCCTTCACTGCTCTTTTAAAGGAACTCCAGCAATAAGGCGACTTGCTACTGCTGGGTTTCAGTCAAGTATTGGACTAACCACATGCAAAATCAAGGAGAAATCCAACTTCTCTCACCAAATTCATGTCATTCCTATCACTCTTTGAGTGAGAGATATCATTTCTGATTTTACTCACCTTAAGTGTGGGAGTCATATAAGTCTTGAGAACCAGAGATGAAATCAATACAAGAAGCATTATACTGCTGACTTTGGATCAGCTAAGGTGTGGCGTTAATTATGAAGGTGAGCTGCTGGCCAGATGCATGTTGTGTATTGTATAATAAAACATGCATCAGTAATAATTGTATATGTAACACTGCTCTGGTCTTCAAGCCTTCTGAACAGCACCCAGATTCATTTACTTACACTCCCTAACAATACTACATTAACTGTACCCTTAACTGATGTGTATTGAGTGCGTGTCTGACTACTGTGTGAAGAATAACAACTCTTTAGTGAAGTGTGGGCTCCTTTAGAGGTACCTTTAACCTACTATACACCTTTAAACCTATGAATAACTCACATATCTAAAGTAATCACTTTTAACCAAATGTTAAGTTATAGCAATTACCAAAATTGGTTCTAAATAATGAAAAATAAAATAAACTAAAATACAGTAACCATTCAATTACCCTTTACCAAATAAATCCAATAAAACAAAACACCAGTTGAACCCTTCAAGGATTTCATCTTCTTCCTGCTTAAGAATTACTCGAATCAACCTCACTCAGATTTTACTCAACTTCTTCTCAACTCTGATTACTCTCTGGTAAAATACACGCTTCGCGTGAAGCACAGGAAATACATGCTCCGTTAATTTACCTGACCGAATAGAGAATGATGTGTGCTGTCACAACCAACTCCTCCTTTGCTTTTCACTTACACTGAGTTTAAACTGAATAAAGGGATACAAACTTAAGAGCTTTTACAAAATGTTGGTGGATCCACCTCTTAACCAAACAAAAAATGCTGGCAATGTCCGTATTATTAACCCCCAGTTGCAGGCCTGATCGTAGCTAGTGAGCGTAGGGTGACTAGAAGATGATGGCCGCGGACCGTGACAATCCACGACAGAAAGTTCTGGGTTACTCACCCTTGCTGGAAGTAACAGTCACCTCTGTTTTTAATCCTCTGATAAACACACTGTTGACCGGCTCGTCGTAAACCGCCTGGGGAAGTCTCTCCTCCCTCGCAGTCAATGGCGCAGCCGGGCCTCGCCTCGCCTCGCCACACCTCACTCACCCTGCACCCCAACGTCCGTAATCGGGCCGACAGGGTCCACGAGTGCGCTAACAAAGTCCAAGGTATGCCAAGTATACTTTTGTAAAACATGAAAACATGAAACTCCGGAGCTTCTTTCTGAAGCCTGGCAAAATGGCTGTAGAGAAAGAGAGCGAAGACTCTCACAGTCACTTTCGTTATTCTCAGTTCGTGTTGTCCCGCCCCCAGCCAATCAGAAAATGAGGGCACTTGACGTACCTCTTCAGGCCAATATATAGTACAGGCCAAAAGTTTGGACACACCTTCTCATTATTTTCATGACTATTTACATTGTAGATTCTCACTGAAGGCATCAAAACTATGAATGAACACATGTGGAATTATGTACTTAACAAAAAAGTGTGAAATAACTGAAAACATGTCTTATATTCTAGTTTCTTCAAAGAAACTCTCTCTAATCTCTAATCTCTAATCTGAGCTGCTGTTAACTTGAGATTTCTGAGGCTGGTGACTCGGATGAACTTATCCTCAGCAGCAGAGGTGACTCTTGGTCTTCCTGTCCTGGGGCGGTCCTCATGTGAGCCAGTTTCATTGTAGCGCTTGATGGTTTTTGCGACTGCACTTGGGGACACATTCAAAGTTTTCACAATTTTCCGCACTGACTGGCCTTCATTTCTTAAAGTAATGATGGCCACTCGTTTCTCTTTACTTAGCTGATTGGTTCTTGCCATAATATGAATTATGACAGTTGTCCAATAGGGCTGTCGGCTGTGTATCAACCTGACTTCTGCACAACACAACTGATGGTCCCAACCCCATTGATAAGGCAAGAAATTCCACTAATTATCCCTGACAAGGCACACCTGTGAAGTGAAAACCATTTCAGGTGACTACCTCTT
>OMLF01037384.1:3333-15741 GCA_900302615.1 Holocentrus rufus | reverse complement strand
CTGTGTGACACCGGAGGGTTAACACCTTCAGTTAGCTCTCCTGGTTTTGTGTGTGGTGTGAATGAGTGTGAGTGTGTGTGTGTGTGTGTGTGTGTGTGTGTGTGTGTGTGTGTGTGTGTGGGTGTGTGGGTGGGTGGGTGTGTTGTGAACTGCAGTCAGTCGTCTCTCCCGGTGCCGCTTGCATGTAACACACACTCGCTCTCACACACATCAACATTCCCCCGTTCAGCGAGGGGAATTATGAGGGCCATTTAGACATTTTAGCCAGTGCCCATGGTATGAGAGGTATTTACTAAAGGAAATAAGGGCATTTTAAACCTGATAAAAATCTGAAAGTGCACCCGTATTTTGTTAAGGCAGCTGTATCATATTTTAACGTGTAGCTCAGGTGATAAGTGAAGCAATAATGCTGTAAAGTTGGCCATTAGAGAGGACGCGATAGAAAGCCTATCTATAGATGTAAATATTGTGGTAAAGGATTTCAGCACTCTTTAACTACTCAGCCAGTTTGACATCTAACTGTTTCATTAGCTGCTGCTGGAACGTCATTTCAGCTGGGAATGGGCAGGACCGTCATAAGAGACACTGTTAAAGCACAAAGCAGGTGCATTTCTCATGCAGAAGACCTTGATGTTTGGTCGCTGTTCCTGTTGAGGTAGAGTGTCGGGCTGGGATCGCACTTAATGTGTTGAGTCTGTTACTTTCTAATGGAAGTGATGATCTCAAATGTGTTGAAATGGTAAATGAATTAAGAAGTTGTTGAAGGTGTGATGAAAGGAATGAAGTCACAAGCTTGGGATTTATCCAGTTTGTGTTCCACATGTAAGCTCATATTGTATTTAGTGTTGCATTGCCTTGTTTTTGACAACCTTTGGTTAAGGTTTTGTGATGAAAACCTTTCAATGGTGAATCACAATTGCATCTTAAAGTAATACTCCAAAGCTTCCAGACTGAGACAAGATGTTCAATACCATTTTCATGTTTGTACATCCACTGGCTTGGTTCCTATGGTTAGCATTTCATGTTAGCTTAGCATAAAGGCTTGATGTCTACAGGAGCCAACAGCCTAGCTCCGTCAAAGTGAAAAAATACTCCAAACTCTGAAGCTGTCTTATTTACACAGTGTATCATGTGTACTTGAAATATACACCTTAGAGAGGGTCATTTCAAGAGAAATCAGACAGTAGGAACTATAAATGATTGGAACTATAACTTATGTTATAGTTCCAACAATGGAACTATAACAGAACTATAGCCAATGAACATATGTGTTCATCGGCTATAGTTCCTACCATCTAACTTCTCCTAAAATGACAAGATGTGTATTTAATCACTGTGCAACACGCACAATACATTGTGTAAATAAGACAGCTTTACAGTTGCTGTAAGGTTTATTTTTTTACTTTGACGGAGCTAGGCTAATGACTCCTGTAGACTTTAAGTCTTTATGCTAAGCTAACATGAAATGCTAACCATAAGAACCGAAACAGTGGATGTACAGAGGTGAAAATGGTATTGAACATCTTGTCTCAGTCTGGGTAAGTCGGAAAAAGGGTATTTTGCCCAAAATATTTGAGTTTTTCTTTAACAGTAATAATCAATGGATTTTCATGAATAAATGTCCATTTTGTGCCTCTCTATTCCTAATTGATATAGCACAGGAGTGATGCAACTTACATCCAGTACATGGAAGCTTACACATTTGCTGTTAGCAACACTCTCTGTTTGCTGGGTCTTTCCTGGAAAAAATCCACTGGTAGACAGGAAGTGATGCATTTTATGTTGCTGGTTTGTTTGGAATAAATAGAAGAACTGGTTAGTTATAGCCACCATGGCTGAACAGACAGAAACTAAAACTTCATCAACAGAAAGTCCAAAGAAAAAGACACCACAGAAGTGGAGGAACTGACTGATTGACAGGTGATGTGGTGAATCAACAAACTAAAAATAGACAAATAAGGAACTGGATTGTCATTTCAGTACTATCAAAAAAACACACCTAATCAATTTGATCTTATGTTTGAGCCATGAAATCCTGCAGCAACATAAATACATTGAGGAGTAATTGTGAACATGGCATCAAAGCTGTTAGTCACTGAACCAGTACATCATTTTGATGCAGTTCCCATTAGGAACAACTTTATGCATATGCTAAGCAAAAGGTATAACCCCGCAAGTGTGGTGTTGCAAAAACTGCACCGTCAGGAAGGAACCCAATCATAAACACTAGCGCATCTTCACTGCCAGCTTGCTGACTGGCATATCCGAGGGGTGCTTGGGTGCCCTGGCAGAGAGTTGAAGGAGGTCACTGAGGGTAGAGCTCAGCTGTGTTGCTGTTGTCTGTCTGTGTGTCAGGGTGTGATAAGGCAGCAGGGAGCCAAACTTGGAGTACAGCTTAGCCAGCAGCCCCCGCTGCGTTGTTCCCCTGCTCTCTTTATTTTGGCAAAGGCTGCCAAGCCTGCATCCGCAGATCCCAGGCTCAGATTGAATTGAAGAGCAGGTATAGGATCTGGCAAAGGGTTTCACACACACAGTGGGACATGCTGGGTGCATGTGTGTGCGCACAGCATTCAACTGATATGCATTTTTCTTGGCTGACACTGATAGTTTTGGAACGTTGGTTTTATGCTGTTACTCAGTATCTTTAAACATGGACATTTTCTTGCCAAAAAAATAAGGATTCAGTGTTTAATTCCTTTTAGGGTGGAAAAGCATCTGAAATTTAGGCCATCATGGGACGCTAAACTCCACACTGAAACCCAGGATGATAAAAGAAATATAGTAAATGTGGAAAAATTCATGCACACGTGTGTGTATCAAAATTCGTGTGATCAAAATGCTGCAATGCATATAGTTCAGGTTAAATTTCCCATAGACAGTCAGTGTAACGTTGATAATGCTATACAATTAATATTCTCACTGTATCATAAGCCCTATGCTAACATCCAGTTTTTAATAAAATGCCAAATATCAAATAGGTCTGGTGTGCCAACAAGCCAATGCATTAGTCTAATGCTTGTTCAAGCATATTTATATAGAAATATACTAATGAACTCACACAATGATTACACACCCACACTTACAGTCACGGAAGCTGTAAAAAATACTGTGTGTGTGCAGAGCAGGATGAGTGAGTGGGCAGAACAACAGAGCTGCAGGGGAGGAGGAGGAGAAAAAGGAAAAAGCAGACACTGGAAGGTCAGAGCGCACAGGAAGTGGAGAGGTTTCCAGAACTCAGCCAGAGTGAAATCTTTGTTTTTTTCCCAGTCTGAAACCTCATTCTCACCAGCTCAGCTTGGCCTCTTTTTTTTCTTGCTACACAGATCACAAGACAGTTCCCATACAAATTTTCGAACATACATAATGCTTGCAGGGTAGAAAATGACTATGACCTACGGATCGGAGCACTTTTTCTTTGTTTCAGAGACAGGAAAGGAAGTGGAGCTGTAATCTATGTCGTAAAAGTGTTGATTACATTATATCTGGCATGTAGGACATGATTTGATGGTTGTTTTGCTTCTTTCGCCTCATTTGGATTCAACAAACATTCTTTAACATCTTTCTGTTAAGTTTCCCTGACACGTAGATAACCTATATGAAAAGAAACTATAGTAATCCTATGATACATTTTAGAAGGATACCATGCAATTATAGCCAAATGCAGCTTTTTTTAAGTTAAAATTATACCACAGAAAATTCTATACTAATAGCATGCCTACAGTAAGGTAGAATAGGGCCACTATAAACAAGAAGATTGAAGTTTTAATTTATCAGGAATTTCACAGAGGGTAATTTGTACTTTAGGGTACAGACATGGAGTGCATCCCAATTTACTTATTTTATCTGTCCTTGACTCCTCAATCCTCCATCCTCCAGCTCCGTGACCCAGAAATCGCTGTTTGCCATCATTAAGGATGTCTCAATTCATTTAAAGTGCAGCGAGGAGAGAGGAGGCTTCCTGAGAAGGCTTGAGTGAGGAAGCACAGGTGTATCCTTGCTGCCTCCTATGCGGAAGTCTTTCCTTTTTTTTCTTTGTCTGAAGGAATGAGCCAGCCTATTAGTTGTCTACCTGCACTGACACTTGGAATTATAACAGGATCATTTCATAAATGTGAGTGCAGGCATCCCCCATAATATAATTCCAGCAGATTATTTAAAGGTTAAAGGGGGACAAGGGGGACAACTGACCTGGTGTTCCCCCGTGTCGGTGGCCCTGGTCCTAAGCTAATAAGTTCCATTTATTTGTGTCATACTGGGGTTGATGTTTGATAGTTGTTTTGCAAAATATGAAGGTGCTGAGTATAGTTTTTGACAGACCCAAAAATCAAAGGCAGCACTGTTCCAGCCCCATAATAGCCCAGGCCCCATAATTTAATCCCAGCACCGTCCCAACCTGTCAGTTTCCCATAAAAAGACGTTACCTTCTGTGTGATTCAACCAAGCACGACTGAACTGTCAGACCTTATGGGCTAAATGCCAACTGAACTGCAACTATATTAGTAGCTGTTTTGTGAATAAAAGGCATATGCTGTCTTCCTGATGCTTGCTTGACCGAGCCTCCCGAGTCTATTTTTTTTCTTGGCCTTGTCAGCATCTATTTCACTTCTAAACTGAAACATCAGACCCACACTCTGGAAACGCATGGCTGCGGATGTGTGAGACCTCTGCCTGTCTAGTTTATTTAGAGCCTTAATGCCACATATCTATCACAACACAGAGCCTGGTCCTATCAAATCCGCTGGACTAATTAAATAACATGAGAATTAAAAACTACATCTTCCAATTATTTATTTATTTATTTATTTTGAGTGCGCACAAAATTGAAACATAAGGCAAACACTTAGATTCACAGTTTTTCAGAGAGCTGTCCAGGGGGAGGGACACAATAGACACAAGACAGCCATCTATTGATTCAGTTGGCTAACTAGGCTAAGTAGTAAGTCGGCATTTTGTGCAAACTACTGTAAAAATGTGACAGCATGGTTTATACTCTGTATGTAAGGACAAAATGACCAAACTAACTCAATTCTGGTATTAGGAGACATTGGTAATGGCATTTTCTATAAATAGTACTTATTTCTAGAACTATTTTTATATGGATCAAAATATAGAGGAAACATACATTCCTTGTTCTGTTGGTATATGAAATTTTACAAACTGTGCTTGGAATGTTGGGGAGGTCAAAATTTGTGGGAGACCAAAAAAATTGCCGTTTATTTTAGTGGAAATTACATCTATGGCGTCAGCTAACTACGTATGTGAATAACAAAAGAGAAACTCTGGTCAAAATACAAATACAACAATATAAATGGCAGGGATTCTGTATTTTGTCATGATTATGGCATCCTTGATCTTGAAACGTCAGCAGGCTAGTGAACTAGCTTCACTAGCTAGCTGTAAACTAGTATGGCAGGATTGAACTTGGAAAGTACGCTAGGTTAACAAGCTAACCTACATAGCTTGAAATACTGTGGTTGTTTGTGGTTCAACAACCAGTCACCTCCGCCTCCAAGAAGTGTTTGTAGGTCAACTTAAACTCAATTCAGTTACAAGCTCATTATTACTATTACAAGCTCATACAACAGACACACTTTACATCCCCAGAGTAACATCACAGTAATACCATAGAACACAACTCTACCATTAAGTACTGTAAGGCCACTATAAAGTCACTGTTAAATACCACAAACTCACTTTAAGTTCTTACAGGAAAATCATTTAGTTTTCAGTATACATTGCAAGCTGACTCTGGTTCAGCCTTAAAGGAATCCATACAGCACTGATGCCTTATCGATCCAGCTCTGTTCAGATCCACTTTATTTAAGCTCCCAGGATATCAAACTCACCTCCCACCTTGACCTGAGAGCTTCTGGGATCAACCTGGTAATGACCCCCACAGTCTTAGTTTCCAAGAGAATGGAGCTAATGGAGGTTAAATTTCAACACATGACAGCTGGAGGCTTGTTAATAAGTGACCATTTTCAAGACCCTTCAGCCTTTTACCTGGCACCAGCTACTTTACACAGCGAATCATTTATAACCCCCCTCTGACAGCTTTAATCTGGATGCCCAGAAACACAAAATTCCCTTGTGTATATTGGATCAGCACTTTAGTGATGATTAGCTGGTGACTTGTCTGCCAGAATGTGTATGATAAAAGCAGCGCTGTTCTGGTAGTAGGGGGTAAGCTAAGTTTGGTCTGTTACCTGATTCATGACTTCTTGGTTGTAGGTTTGACTACATAGGACTGAAAAGAACACAAAAGCATATTGTCAATGAAAAATCGCTGCAGAGGCTCATAGTTAGTGAGGTTGTTGTATCTTATGGTGTGCTTAGTACCTCTTGTGACTAAACATGACTCCTCATTTACAGTTTTGCTGCAGTATTTGTATGATATCTTTCAAAAATGTATAATAGGATGATTGGAATTCTTTTTCATACGGGTAGTAACTCTGGAACATGGTTTTAAGTTGTGCTGTTGTGAATGACATCAGTAAAATTACAAGAATGTCATCAGTTAGTCATAGACGCTTGAGAACTCATTAACATTGCTTAATTTCTACGCACAATGAAAAATTGACGGAATGCCTGTGAACTAAGACGAAACTCCAGTGGAGTAAGCTCTAGTTTCACCGTGAGTTGACATCTTGTGCACTATGATTATCCTCTCTCTTTCTCTCTCTCCCTCCCTCCCTCTCTCTCACTGCCTGGTCAGAGGTTGCCAGACTGTCTGTCAGCCTATGGCCTCGTCCCTCAGGGGACAAAGCTCCCGTTCTTCCTGGGGAAAGCCCCCACCCTGCCGGAATTCTCCCCTCGCCTACGGGTGCAGAGCAGGAGGCGGGGGAGAGGGAGGAAGGTAGAGAGAGCACTGAGGAGACTGAGATTTGACCAATATGAATATTTGAAAGCCGATACTGATGTTTTTGAACGAACAAGCTGATCGTGACGATAGTCACAATCTTTAAATTGGCCACTATACATATGCCGAAAAAAACCCAGAAGAATTGCAAATATTCAGTGTCTCTCCAAGATTTTCATTCTCCTCAGTGTGATAAATCCTTTGAAACAGCACTACATAATATGAGATAAGATGAAACTTTAATGATCCCCAGTGGGAAATCAGGTTGCTGCAGAAGCAAAACATAATAGAGAAAAAAGTCTGGCATGATTAAAAAATATGAATATGAATATATCTGATTGCAGAATTTGCAAGAAACAACAAAATCTGTGCTCCATAGATCCTTAGTAGTTATGCTACATTTTGTTCCATGACATAAAATGCATCAGCTGACATACATTAGCTTTATTAATTTTCATTCTTCAGTTAGTTTTTGCGTACTCATTTGGTAAAAGGCTACAGCAGTCAGCCTTTGGTGGTTTGTTCTGGTAAGCTAATGCATATGAACATTTATAATTCAACTATAATGAAAATGTGTATCAACAAAATACAGGGAAGTTGCTCATTGTGGTCCACTTTAGCAAAGATTAGCATTTTATCAGCAAAAAAATAGTAAAACATAGTTAAATTTAGTGTAAAAAATAAAAGCACACATAATGTAACCAATAATTAGTATAAATTATTAAATACAAATGAATGAATTAGTGAAATTAATTGAATCAAGCCACAGTATATCCATTATATCAGGGATGAAAAACAGTAACTGGCTCAGATATGATTTTTAATAAAGGGCCAATATTGGCCCCATATATTGGTAAACTGATATATCAGTCCAGTCCTAACACAACTGAGAGGAGGGTGAGGGACGGGTTTGTGAGGAATGATAAATGAAGCATACAAAGAAAAATGCGGTGAGAGATGGCAATGTAGTTACAGTGTCAAATTATAGAGAAAACATAATTAAGTGAGGTGCAGAGTGAAGGGTGAGAGAACGGCTTTGTGGAGCTGACTTTTGCATCTCGTGTTATGGCAACAGGGTGGCATAGTCGCCCAGTGGTTATGGAGACTGTCTTCCAGCACACGTTATAGTTTCAACCAGTGTTTGCTCATTATCAGCTATGTGTCCTATCAAAGTGTGTCAAGATAGTGAATCCTTGTGACTTACTAATTGTTAAGGAACACACCAACCTTTTGGGAAAAATACCTTTTTTCTGACTTACTCAGACTGAGACAAGATGTTCGATGCCATTTTCACCTCTGTATGTCCACTGGTTCAGTTCCGATGGTTAGCATTTCATGTTAGCTCAGCAGACTTGTCTACAAGTCTACAAGAATCATTGCAGTGTATTGTGTATTTGAAATGCACGTCTTGGATTAAAAAAAAAAAAAGTAACTCTTGTTTCAGGAGAAGTTAGGCGGTAAAAACTAGTGATGGTAGGAACTACAGTGGCTAAACATGTGGTCATCAGTTATAGTTCCCACCATCTTACTTCTCCTAAAACAACTCTCGTTTAAAAAAAAAAAAAAAAAAAAAATCCAAGACATGTACTTCATTACCGTGTAACACATGATACATTGTTTAAATAAGCCACCTTCAGAGTTGCTGTGAGGTTTATTTTTTCACGGAGCTAGGCTAATGTCTCGTGAAGTGCCCATTGGTAACTGAACCAGTGGGAATACAGAGGTGAAAATGGTCTGGAACATCTTGTCTCAGTATGAGTAAGTCGTAAAAAGGGTGTTTTACCCAAAACGTTGGAGTATTCCTTTAAGTCTGTGTAAGATTGCCAGCCTTATGCCGTACATGTAATGTCAAGTGAATTTTTCTAACACTGGGGAGTTAGGTAGGCATTGCTACCAGTTGTATCTAGTAAATATGATCCATAATAGAGTTAATAGCTGTTTCAACTTCCTTTAACCTTGGGCACTACATTTGTAATCAAGATGTTCCAAGATGTTGTCAAAGCCAACATCTTGGAACTCATTGACTTCTCATGAGATCTCTCAGCTTTTTCTCACGGAGTTTTAACTGATTTTGCATACTCAGCACTCTGAACACAGTGGTTGCAAAATCCAAGCCGGCCTGAGGTTTAATTACATGATGAACATGAGGAATGTATAGAGTCAGTGTTGACAAAGGAATGACAGGGCTATTCTGTATCAGTCAGGTAAGCTTACATGACAGTCCCCACCCCCCCACACTGATGCTTTCCCAGGCACAGATACCTAACAGGTCCTCCCATGTTCCCTGAAATTGTTGTACAGTTGAGTCAGTCCCAGCACCAGGCCCATATCTAGGCCGCTGCTGGTGCGAGTCATTTCTGCAACTGACACACTCTTGTTTCTGAACAACAAACAATAACAAACAGAGTCTTGTTGCCATGGAGATCTGTCACGGTGTCTCCGTGGCGGTATTGTTGGTTTTGCCTGCCTATCAGGAAGACTGTCCAGGCAAGACTGATCTAGTCATGATACTCCAGATTAGAGTTTGACTCAGGACTGTGGTTTTTAAGACCGGGCCAACTGGAAGGATAAAAAGTCTGTTTAAAACCAGACTGCACCTGAAGGGTGAAACTTCTTATAAACTCAAACCATGGGTATCAATTTACCAAAACCAAAGCTATGGCTAATGCCTGCATGTAATATAATCTGCCAACAAAACTTCCAATCTGCTGATGATATAAATTTTCTGAGGACTAGGTGAAGCAATAACTGAGGGCAAACAGCATTTCATCATTTGATCACTTGCCCAAAATGTTAAATTTGTGTGGAACATTGCTCTTGAATACTCTGTTGTTGTGAATTATTTTACTCATTTAGATATGACCTCTAATTAGAATTCTGTTCATTTTAAAGAATACCTAAGAGTGTTTTAGTACAAGACAGAGATAAAATCACAAATCTCAGTCATGCATTAAGTATAATATAAAAACCACAAAAATCAAACTGCAAAATCAAATTTGGACACCTTTTCATGACTAAATTACATGAACCCACAATTGGTGATCAGTAGGGGACAAATTACAAACTTTACAATATTTTTTACAAAGTTATGTCTGAGCCCTGGCCATTTGGGATCTGGATTTTTATTTCCCATTATTTTTCATAATATCAAACCACAGTTCAAAATCTTGCCCATTGCTAAAAATCGACCCCAAAAACCCCCAAAGCAGCATATTGATGCTCAGTCTGTTCTGTGACACATGTACTTTTAGTTTTCAGTTTATTTATGACGTGACAACAGCAGCGTAAAGGCCTGGCTTATTATAACTGTAGTTTCATACTGTATTCCAGATGATCATACGCCTCACAGACTCAATCCTAAGTTAAATTGTGTAAGTGCTGTTTCTATTCTATATAGCTGTGAAATCATGAAGATACGAGACTGTTGTGCTACCCACGTTGAAGCGGTTCTTTCCAGACCTTAAGGCACTAGTTTGACAGGGCTAAAAATTGCTAAAAATGTTGGTGCAGTCTTGAAGATGTCAGCAGATTTAGTAATGTGGGTCACTGGTTGATTTGGATAGAGTTTATTGCTATATACCTTCTAGTAAGTAGCTGACTAATGCCGCAGTATTCAGTGTGGTGGTGGTGTTAAGGCCACAAACTGAACTGTGGATGCACTACGCCTCAGCTCAGGAAGTGGAAGAAGAATGTGATATGTGCGTTTCTGCATGTGTGTGTGCTGAGACTGCTAAAATCCTTGTGTGCATTTAGGTGTTTTTTGTCACTGTCACTGTGTGTGTGTATGTGTGTGTATGTGTGTGTGTGCGTGCATGCGCCATCGTGTATCTGTATAATTCAGTGTCATGAATTTGTGTACATGCATGACTGTATAAAGTACTGTTACTATTACTAAAGCCCTTCATTACTTGTTCACATTTGCATGTGTTTTGCTAAAAAATAATGTATGTATTTGCATGTGTGCTGTGTGTATTTGCTTTGGCGCGGTGTGTTCATGTGTGCATGTGTGAGCGTGGGTATCTGTCCCTAAGTACTGAAGGACATCTATGTGTGTTATGTGTTGTCTGTGTCTATAACAAAATCTCAGAAAAAAACTACTTTAGATGTCAGAATAAATGTTTGTGTGTGTATGTGTGTGCATTGGCATGAGGTTCCCAAGAGGCCCAGGTTCAGGAGTGGCACAAATTGCACACATTTTGGTTTTGTTGCAAGTAGTATTGTAAAATAAGCACCCCTGCAAAATTCTACCTGCACAACTTGCTACACACACCTCATATAACAGCCACCATCCGTTACCACAGCAGTGCTTATCAGATCTCTTCTGATAAGCAGTGAGGACTGATAGGGAGAGAATGTATCTATTGTAATGCTGTGATCATGTCCCCACCGGATGATTTGGAAGTTCCCACTTCTTTTTTGTGATGTTCAACATAAAAATAGAATTGCATTCTTGCGCTGACCTCAGAGGCAGAAAATAAGGACATATGCATGTTGCCATTAGCTTGTTAAGCTAGTAGCAACGTGGCTCGCTTTAGCCAACAGGTGTGCATTTTTTCATTGGTGTACAAAATCAACCGTAGCAGAAGGCTAAGCGTTTCGGCACTATGTACAAATATAACACAACTTTGCTTTTTTAACTTTTAGCTGTGGCTCAATGAAATAGTTTTTTGCTGGGAAACTGGAAGATACTGAAAACCAGACACCATGTGAAACGGAGATAAGACCACATAAAAAATACTATGTCCAAATATGTTTCCTGTAACCTGTACATGGATGGATGAAGGAGAAAGGTAACAGCAGCTAGCTAATATTAGAGAAGTAAGTTGGCTGGCAGTATAGCACCAGCATTGGCTTAATTGTACTTAATTGCAAACAATTATCATCTGAGCCATTAAACTGGCAGTTACTTTCTACATTGTGTCAAAGGGTTTGCGGTCAGCACAGCAGGTAGTGAGGTCATGCTAGCAGCAACTGAGCTCATGTTGCTAGCATCATCTTCAAAATTCACTGCTGCTCCTTCCTAATCACAGGTGGGTCTATCAAGATTTGCATATGAATTTAACTAACTAGCTAACCATTTTGTTTGTATGTTTTTGTCTTTGCATGCTACTTTCAGGATGAAGCATCTTTGTCAACAATGTTTTCTCAAGTCTTACAGGTTAACAGATGCTGCACATGTTGCATGGCTTGAGATTGCCATATATAACGAGACTTTCTTTTACAGAAGTGTAGCTTAATAGTGCAGACACTTTATGTCTGCAGGTATGCGTGAGTGTTTTCTTGTGTTTGTATGTGTGTATGTCTGTGTGTGTGTGTGTGTGTACCATTATCTACAAATTCTGCTTGCTCGGCCCAAGCAGTTGCTATAAGATGTGCTCTGTCTCGGATGTAATCAGATGATAACAATCAACATTCAGCGCCTCTCTCTTTCTCTCTGTCTGTCTGTCTCTCTCTCTCTCTCTCCTTCCCTTTACCTCTAGTTGCTCCACAATAGCCCCCACAATTCTCTCTGTCTGTGTCTTTATCAGTGTCTGGAGCCACGTAACCCC
>OMLF01037383.1:11627-21977 GCA_900302615.1 Holocentrus rufus | reverse complement strand
CTGTTACTCCTCTTCTCCTTCAGCAGCTTGCCAAGGCAATTTTCTGAGGTTTTGAGTCCCGCCGTGCCGCCTCGTGCCCCGAGAACGGGCTCGATAGTTAACCATGAATGATTTATCGACTCATATTTTTAGACCCAAGCCATTTTGAATGATGTATTCATCAAGTGAGCCGTTCAGCATGTGTCCATATTCAAGTTGGCGTGAATATGTCTGCCAATGTGATTTTAACTCTGGGTGCTTTCAAATATTTATTTCCCTGCCTTGCTTTTGTGGATTTCTAATCCTTGAGACGGCAGCACTTTGTTTTTTTAATATTCCTTTCGGGATTTAGGTAAGAGAAAAATAATACTATGTTAATCTTGGGTTCTTAAATGAATTTTGTGGGATTTAAGGTTGGAAAATCTGACTTGGTGAAATACCTGCTTCTTGAAAGAAGGTTCTTGTTTGGGAAAACCTGCAAAAAAAACGGACAATTTATTGGGCAATTTCACAAAAGCAAATTGACTTGGAAAGCACATTTTCTCCAAAGCTCCACACAAAAGACTGAATGATTGAACTGCTTTTTTGTTTATTTTCCCAGCCTAAAGCCAGTATGAGCATACCTGTCACTAGAACTATGGACCACACTGAAGTCAGACATCAAAGAGGGGACTTTCAGCACAAACAGTACAATTATGTGCCTCACGCAAACACACATGCATACACACACCCACACACCCACACACACACCAGACAGGTACGGACCTGCAGCCAACCCGTCACATCTTATGGTGCGTGAGCCACAGCCAAGAATTCATAATATGGATGGAGATGAGGGCTGTCTGGTGAAGAGCTATATGCTCAGACTCAGACAGAGGCAGGTGTTAGGTTTAGCAGGAAAGTGGGAAAACATACCTCGAGATGGAGTGTGCAGCAGGGGTCTCCCCATGGGAGAGGCTTGATGTCTTGGTGTCAGATTGATGATTACTGTAAGACCGACGGTTCAGAGAGAGGTGAGGGCAGTGAACCACTCCTGTCTAAACACACGCATTGGCTTTTGATTTTTCTGTCTATTAACTCTCTCTCTATCTCTCTTTCCCTCTCTCCCCACACAAAACCACACACATATCCAAACTTTAATCACACAACGGCCAATTCTCATAGGCAAACACAATAAAAAAAGACAAAAAAAAAAACAAGCTCATATATATATAAAGCTGCATGCACACAAATATGCAGAGCTGTTTACCTGTTTTGACTTATTGCTATGCAACACACTTTTCACCTCCAAAGCATCATGAAAAATAAATACGTCGGCCATCTCTTGCACAAGACCGGGGCTGCAGATAATCTGAAGCAAGAAGACGGGCTCCTCCGCATTTTTTTTTCTCCTCCGCGGTGCATCTCACTTCCTGCAACAATTACTTTGATGAGCAGCAGTTGTTGTTTGCGATGACACGTTTCATAAAGAAGAAGAATGAGGGTTGAAGGCGCTTATGGCTTCTCTATTGCTAGTTATTCAGACATGTCACGGAGTTCAGCGGTATTTAATGGGAGTTTTCAGTGTTTTCAGGTACTAGTGCTTCTGTATTTATGATAATGCATTTCAGAGCTCCCCAGTTCTCTTATTACCCCAAAGCCAGTGGTAACGACTGACTGTAAATCACATTTGTAGTGTGGGAAGGAGTGGGTGTTAGAATGTGAATAATCTTTTATTCCTCTACTTTCGCAGAAATATGAATACATTTTCTCTTTCATTTCACAGGAACATCAGATAATCTTTTAATGCTCTCTCTCTCTTTCTCTCTCTCTCTCTCTCTTTGTCTCTCCCGCTGCCTCCCTCCACTCCTAATCTGTGTAGTTGTAAAATCAAAGCAGAATATCCTCTGCCCAGCGTATTCTAATACTCATCACATGAATCTATATTAGGCTTCCATCTCATCAGTGATCAAAGATGTCAGATGCCATCACGTCTAACTAGACCTCTCAATCTCATTGTCAGTCTCTGTGGCAGAAGATTAGACTGCATGGTTCAGCACATAATTAATTGTTCCTACAGATGGATTAAAAAAAAGAAAAAAGAGAAAAAAGAAAGGCCAGGACTCCTCGATTGTTATCCAAGCAGTTTATTCCCAACAATAAGCAAAGTACCAATGTTGCATTATCTATTTATATCCCAAATTCTCAATGCTGTGATCATTATTAGAGGAGAAATATTACCTGATTTCCCACAATCCTCCAGCTGGCAGGATCAGAGGAAACACTGATATGCATCATGATGATAAGATGCATGATTTGGTTAATGCACATGCTATTTCCTCACAAGAGTTTTTAAAAACACGCAGGTCAAGCTGCAGATTGTATTTTTGATTTTATTTAACCTTTATTTTACCAGGATAGTCGAGATTGAGATTAAAACTTGTATGCAACTTTGTAGAATGGGTGAATGAGATTCTGAGATTCAGTACCTCCCCTCCTCCCTTCTCTGCCACTCTGTGTGGTAAGCTAAGCTAAAGTCCTGCAGCTAAGTTTGTTTGTGGAGGGGAGGAAGTGAGCGTGCACAGCAGCAGTGCACGATCCATGTGCACAAGACATGATTGGCACTGAGGTAATGATGCCTCCTTAAGTGATTGGTTGTTTTAACAGAATTTAGCAAAATGAGATTACAGCCCCAGAAGCAAACTGCAAGAACAGATTTTTTTTCCCTCAGTGCATTTAGTTTAGCTCATACCCTTATGCCCTCTGCATATAATGGTGATTTGTCAAAACTATGACGAAAAAAAGTTACCTACAGAATTGTTTTTAAGGGCGTCCCGGCCGAAATGAGCAGGAGCATATGAAGTTTCAAGTCACAGAGCCCAAACAAACATGCAAATTACACTAATTTCTGCAGTGCACAATATACATCTGGATCTAACTGAAGCAAAGACATTTTCAAAGACCTTCAGCAACGGCTTAAAAGCTCCAAGCAGCCATTATAAAACTGTCACGTTTTACGGCATGCCTTCTGAGCCTGTGCTGCACTTTCCCTCCATTGCCATGACGAATCGTTTGGAAAAAATCAAGTTTTGCAGCCCTCTGAGCACAAGGAATGGTGCGGTTACCAGCTGATTGAGAGACATGGGAGTTTTGTTCCACCGTATGCTAATTTGGGTCCACTGTGTAACGTTCCAGAAAGTTTGTGGTGCTGCAGAATAAATGCGAACGCAGAAAGGGAGTGCTTTCAGACGACAACAGCTTCCAGTGTGTCATCTGAGTGTTCACTGGTGTCACTTGACACGATTCCCGTTCTGTCCTCGGCCCGTTCTGTGTTTATACTCCGCTGTTTATTTTGGGGCCGACTACTCTGGATTTGTCTAACAGATTATGGTTTGTTTTGAGTTGAGAGTCGCTGAGGTAGTTATGTTTGGACGCTGACTCCACCCTGCGCCGTAATGCCAATTCGCACCCCCTCCCCACACCCATCTAACTATACCCTTCTTGGGGGAAAATTGCACTTCATGCAAAGGCACTTAAAGAAAACCACTCCCCTGTAAAGTTCTAGTGGTTGCATGCAATAGCTTATAAAAACAGACAGTGGCCTATTAGCACCAAATTAGGCTTTTACACAGTGTTATGAAATGCTGGGCTGCACAGTCATCTGGTTTCGCCGAGACAAACTGAAAGTCAGACGCAAGTAAACGGTGGGGAACACAGGAAGTGGTCATCTATCTATCGCTCTCTCTCGCTCTCTGAATTACAGCCACATTAAAGGTTGGGCCTTCGCCAAATCTGCACCTAAATGTTTATACTGAGCTCATAATTTCTGATATCAAACTTAATCAATAGTTTTAGGGATGGGTACTAGTTCAAAAATCAATGCACTCTCTTAATGAGCAAAAAAATCTGAAATTCATGCCGGATTTATTTTTCATGTTGTTCAGCTAATTGCATATTTTTCCCCCTAAAACACCTCCTGGCGCTGGAATAATCTGGCCCAGGAACTTTGATCCCTCAGACAAACACAACCTTCAACCTGTTTTCTGTGAAAGACATACCGCTGGTGTTTATATTGGGAAACCGGTGCACTTTAACCGCCATTCGAAAGCAGAAATGCAACAAACACATAGGATGACAGTTTGCGTTGGTTTTTGGAATATCTGGGGAGAAAACAGTTTTTATTTCTGCGCTGAATCCTTTTTTTTTTCCTAGAAGTACCTGCTCTCCATCCTTCCACAACGAGACAACCTTGTGCGTTTAAACCGCTGACAGACAGGCCTCGCACACACACAGACCAGGAGTGCAGCTCTATTGTTACCGGAGTGGGTAAACTGCCCAGGGAGCAGAAAGGCTCCTTTGTTTCTCCTCTAGACAAGAGACGTGGGTGCGCCATCACTTGAAAAACTCCTTGTCTGGGCTGCGCACCCAACAGACCCTAATAAAGCTCTCAGGTTTTGTATTACGCCCAATCAACATACCACGAGGGCGTGCTTCAGACACACTCGTGCGGCGCGGAGGACAGAGGATGAGTCTGGCATTCGGTCTCAGCCTCGGCTCGCTTTAAAAAAAAAAAAGGGAACTTCCACTCAAATTAACCCTCTTTCATCTGTGTGCTGCGATAACGAAGCATGCACCTCTTATGGTGTGGTATAGCCGAGGAGCGTGATAATGATTTGTGGTGGAAGAGGAGGCCGTACACGTGATCCTCTTCAGTACTCTGATATAAAGCTCAGCTGTGGTTTCAGATCGGGGCGACGGGGAAAACTTCTGCGCGACCGAGAAGCGCTGATAGTCATGGAACAAACATTAATCAAGATAAACACCCACGACTGTACGCACATTGATTTAAAAAAGGCACGCATGCTGTACGGCTCGTCTCTGTGGGCTCTCTCTCTCTCTCTTTCAACATTTTTAATCACAGCTGTGTGACAGGCATGGCAGGGGCAGCAGATTTGTGACATGTGTTATGTCACACAGAGATGCTATCTAATTAGGCGGGTAGTGATGAAGAGGAGAGCTCTGGATCAAATGGAAATGTACAGACTAATGAAGTCAGGCATTAGTGAAATTGAATGTGTGTGCTGCGTGTGCACGTGGGCTTGAGCGTGCATCCTCGCTTTTCATAAGCAGCATGGATGTTGCATGACAGTGGGGTTTCCTGCATTTTCCTGGATTTCAATGTAGCTTATCATGTTGATTTCAGCAATTTCTACCATTGCCAATAATGCAAGAAGAGCCTGGTCTGCAATGTGAAGGGAAAGAGGGTTACATTAAGAGGAGATTTTGACACTTGAGAAAAAAAAAAATAAACACCCCAAAACACTTATAGCTCTATTGGTCCCTTGCATTCCTGGACCCATTTTGTTGTTTGATCGTGTTTTTTTTTCTCTTCTTACTCCCACAGATGATTGGCCAAACACAGGCAGTGTCACATCACGTCGGGACATTTCCAGCGCAGCTAAAATAGAGTTTGATAGCAGAAACATTTTCAGCCATCTAAAGCGACAGTGTTAAACATCGGGTTTTAGTGTCAGAGCCTCAGAATCAATGCGTAAGGGCCTCTGTCTAGACTCGCCATTTTTTTGCACCGACGTTGCAACAATCACACACTCGGAGAAATCCATAACGGCAGAGGCACAGATACCAATTTCTCCGCCAACAGTAGCCTCGACCGTGCATTTTGAGTAAGGTACATGAGAAGACATGGCAAGGCTTTCCAGCAGCCAATTTTGATGGAAATGGCAAATGTGTAAAAATAAACTGAATTTCATACACTCCCTTGAGGTGGATAAACGTATTATTCTATATAAAGAAATGTCATAATAGAAAAGCGTCTGGTAAATAAAAAAGCTGGCTGTCATGGCGGTAACATTAACAGGCACATGTGGTCACTGGTTCAATCAAAACTGTTGAACAATCCTGCCCAATATGAAGCACCTGTTGATTGTGTCCATCTCTGCAAAACTGGGCACAGCCATTAAGCTATGCAAACAAACTGGTTGCCCGTAGCAACGGACAGATGAACATTGAAAATGATAAATAAACTGTCATCATTTGGCCCTCACTGGAGGCTACATTTTATTCACTTAAACAGATGTTATGAAAACACACCATAATTCTTTAAGTGTTTCTCAATTCCTTAAGTTTTTTTCTTCTTGTTTTGCAGCATTTAATCACTCGCTTGCAATTAATTTGAAGGTTTTATGGAAAAGAGTCCCAGGTGCTCCGGTGTTCATGAACTAGTTGAACAGCTAGATTTATTTATAAGCCCATATGGTTACCTTTGATTGAAAGCAACGAATCCACCACAGGGGGTTTATGAAAACTCATTCTGGGAAATTTAAATCACAGAAACAGAAATAGACAAGGGAGGCTGACAGGAAGTGGGGGCAACAGAAATGTATAGCAATCATAAAATAATCTCTGGAATGCACTTAACATCACAGATTAATGATACACAAGGGGATCCGAGGGTGGATTTTTTAAGTGTCAGCAACCTAGAGATCAGAGAGGCAAGATGAATCCTCAGTCTAACTGGAGGAAATAAATGAGAAATGCTCTCACCTTGTGTAACAGCTACTGTTGAAGGGCCCTTCAGCGTATGTGTGTCCTTATGGTATGTGTGTGCATCTCTGGCTTAACAGAGAATCAAGTCGATTCACTATTCATTAGTTGGCGCTTTTTTGACGAGTTGACCAGTTTTCTTTTCTGGATTCCAGTTTGTAAAACGTGATTTGAGTCTGCCATTCAACTTTCCGTTTTAGTACTTTTAGCAAAAATGTACATCCATTAAATAAACATAAAATAATGTCCTTTTATCTTCTAAAATGTGAAAAAATGAAAATAACTAAACCATGATTTCAGGGTCAGACTGATGCGGCTGAACTGGCAGAAAATATAATCAATGCATCAATGCAATGAATGAATATAGCGTATGCATAATGGACAGTGGGGCATTGCTTCACATGCGTGCTCAGTCAGTTTTTCTCAGATCAAAAAAAGGTTAAAGGTCAATTTTCTTTCATCATGTTAGCCGTCCATCCCCGTATTTTCCACAAAGCCGTTTTTGTCACTCCAAGGCCTCTTCTAAGCCAACGAGACAGCCCTTATATTTCCTCTCAGATGCTTGGTGAACGCATTAGCTTTCAACTATTTCTGAATATGACTATTAAAATTTTTATTGAGGTCTCCAACTTTCCACACTTGGTATGCTGAGCACAGAAAACCCGCTCAGCTCTCACTGAGTGTCCTCCGATACAAACAATCAGAATAAGCCGGTGGTGTTAGGGTTAGCTCTCCAGTGGACGTGCAGCTCCACACACTGCTGACTTACCACTGCTATTTACCATAGAAATGACATGCTGCTGACAGCGCTGGGCTGAGGATGTTCTCTAAAAAAGATAAAACCTAGTGGGCTCCAAGCTTCGGTGAGAGAGCAGGCCTATGACATTTGAGATGGATTTTAAGTAGCTGCAGTACAAGCAAGGTGTTATGGTGGCAATGAAATCGACTGGGATTTGCCGTGTTGCAGGTTTGAACACCTTAAAAAACATTAAAATACCAGAGAGCTGCTCATCTGGGCTGTAAATAAAAAACAGGGTTGAGTGGACAGTCCCTACTCTCATGTAACAAGACAAATATGGCACACAAAAGGTTCGTTTATTTCATTTTTTTAATATTCTGATGTCCATGCGGTTGAATGAAAGCAATAATACATTGAAAAAAGAAGGCATTTAGTCTAATATTTAGTCTTAAAATCCTGTTTTTCTTAGAAAATCTGACAGTGGGATGAGATAATCCCACTTCTTTCCAATGCTGATCAACTCATTTTCAGAATTGTCTTGAATCAAGTGTCATTTTTTCGATAATAGTGGGCTGATCTATTTTATTCTGCCTTGTTTCAACATATTTATACTTATTCCCAGAAAACAATCTTAAGCATTGCATTGGAAACAAGTGGGATTATCTCATCCTCCTGACAGATTTTACACTTGTTTCAAGAAAAACAAGATTTTCACACCCAATATGAGGCTAAATGACTTGTTAAGATGCATGTTTGTGCAGTGCAGGAAACTCTAACAAAGACGAATGGCAGACATCCAAACACTGTGTATGAAAAACAAAGAAAGAGAAAAAACAGAAATTGAATTATTTTGTGTGTATATTTGTATGACCCAACATTCATTTAATATGCCCACACACACTAGACCCTGGTGCATTTATCTAAGGCTTGGTGTGGTGTGCACCCACCCGTTGTTGCAGGTAAATGAATGCATTAATGTGGGAGGATGAATGAGGACTTTCACTGATTCTTTACTTATTAAAGAGCAAGGCAGTGGTGCATTAAGGTACATGCACTTGACAGGAAGATGGAAATGTACTTGGGACCGCAGAGGGATGCACTGTATGCAGGACATGTACCCTCCTCCACTCAATGCACACACACACACACACACACACACATATATATAATGAAAAATGCTCAGGTATACATATAATATACATATTTGCAATTGCTAACAAATACAGGCTTATACACATCAAGAAATACACACACACACACACACACACAACCTCCCATAACCCCTTGCCTACCTCACTTCCACCCACCCACACTGTTATACAGCAGCAGGCGTGATTACAGCAGGATGTATGTGGCTGAGCCCAGCTGTGGTGAGCCAGCAGTGGATGCGGTATATCAGTCTCTCAGCCCGCTAAATGAAAACTAAATGAAAGGCTCTCAGATGGTGTGAGCATTGCGTAAGCGAGGTCCCGGGATAAGCTGATTACGTGGCAGACTCATATTCATTTCCACATCCCTTAAAGAGCAGAGCGGCACGGCTTAGCGAGCCCCATTCCTCTCTGCTCTCACACACACACACACACGCACACACGGACACACACAATCTGCTTGCCTCCTCTCTTTTTCACTCCCATCCTTTCTCTTTGTTCTTCTCCACTATCATCCTTTCTCTCTTTCTTTTTTTCCCCCTCTTGCTAACTTGTGCAGATCTGTGTGTGTCTGCATGTGTGTGTGTTGCAAACTCACATGCTTGCTTGGACCACAGGAGTCAAAGGCGACTGCTAAATCTGCTTTGTCGAGCGACGGGAACAAGGCTAAAGACGTGTCCGTGCCAAAATGCAACGCACGCACATGGTTATGCATATGTATGCATACAAGCCCCGCCGCCCCCCTCTACACACACACACACACACGCACCAGCACAATACTTCACATGACTCAGCCTAATGCAATGTACACACAGCGGCTTAGCAGCTGTGAAGGTGAAATCAACAGGACAGCTGGGGATGTTATTCAATTGTCAGTGCCTGTATGTCACTGTATGCATATTTGTGCACTTAGCTGGGCTGTAGTCATGTTGTCAGGAGGAGGGAGGACATAGTTGACATCGCATTAACACCCCCTCCCCAACCCCATGTAGTTAAGGTTGTCAAGGAAAGTGCCAGAGCTCAAGATGTCAAGGTTTTTGTTTGTTAGTGTCCACGTTTCCACGAATAGCCCTGCGAATGGAAGAGGAGAACAGGGGATAATGGGGCGGAGAGGCTGTGACTGGAAACGAACTTAACAGGTGCTAAGATGTCATCTGTCCTTTCTTCTCATTATAGGATGCATGACTGTGTCCATGTGTGTGTGTGTGTGTGTGTGTGTGTAACAGAGGGCTTGTTATTGTACAGCTAATCCTCCGCTGAGGCCGCTGCGTGTAAAAGGAACAACTGCGCTCGCCATGTGACAGGCTCGCAGGGGCCGAGGAAACGCCAGCACTTCCTGGTTTACATTTCAATTACGGCCGACGGCTGCAGGCACAGCGCCTCCGTTCTCAGCGCAAGAGGGGACATTTTCAGCCCGATCTCGAAAACTGGACGCAGGGTTTAAAACAAGAAAAGTTTTACTCGGATGTTTGAGTTTCAGTCTTCAAGTCTTGTTATTTGACAGCTCATTGTGCCATTAAAGTCGTTTATTTTTTTCCATTCCCCACGCTGCACTCTATTTCTATAAAAGAGAGAGAGAGAGAGCTGTCATCTCTATAAAACAATCCGTACACTTCCTGCAATGCTAAATTTGTTTCAAGGATTTCCTCCAGTTCGCTCTAACTATGTTGTGGAACGCTGGTTCGGATGCGCACTTCCTGTTAGCTGTGCACGGTTTCACATCATGCCTGAATGGGCACCGTGTTTGAACGTTAAATGTGTGTCATTCCAGGAATTGAAGTCCGTTTAAAGTCTGTTTGCCTTGTCTGTGAGATTCTGTGGCTCTTGTTCCATGCATGAGTTCTGTACACACTCTTTTAGGCCGTGTTCACACACCTCGGTTTTTTTCTTTTTCTTTTTTTTTCTCAGTTGCCAACGTCCATATTTACATGGGATTCTACG
>OMLF01037375.1:0-16363 GCA_900302615.1 Holocentrus rufus | reverse complement strand
GGGAGAGAGAGAGAGAGGGGAAGGGAGGGAGGGGGGGGGGGAGAGGGGGGGATGGGGGGGGGGGGGGGGGGAGGGGGGGGGAGGGGGGGGGGGGGGGGGGGGAGAGAGAGAGAGAGAGAGAGGGAGAGAGAGGGCAGGTGAGAGAGAGAGAGAGAGACAGACAGAGAGAGAAAGAGGTGAGCGAGTAAAAACGAGTGGGTGAGACAGAAAGCAAAAACCAGGAGCCTGGCAAGCGCTTGCCTCTGAGCAGCATGGCTGAGGATTTCGCATCTCCAGCCAACTAATTGCTTTAAACAACTTGAAGCAAGTGTTCATTTTGCCTGGAGATGTGTGACATAACAAGAGCTGGAGCCCGGTGAGAAAACCTGTCCGGCTCGAGTGGAGAGGAAGGCAGGGGGGCAGGAACCTATTGCCCAATTTCTCTTTAACCATGAGATGGACCACATAAATGAGCTATTGTAAACCCATTAACCGAACGATGAATTAGCTATGATATCGCTGAAATAATAAGAATAACACCCTTTTCTCGAGTGTCCCAAATCCATTTTGTAAGACTGCAATGCAGTGCCCAGCTAATAGGATGCATATGTTTAAATGCCGGGATCACAAATTACAAGCACAGCAACAGAAGACAACATTGGCGCTGCTACAAAAAAGCCACAGGTTCAGCTCCAGTGAGCTCTTGCCCCCCCTCTTCCACCCCCCCTCAACAGAAAGCTTTAAAGCAAGTTTCGCCTTTGATCCTTATGCAATCTTATATCTAAGCTTGCTGCCGTGGAGGGGCGGTTCTGTGGGAGCGGTACACGGCTTATTAGATTTTGCAGGAAGAAGCACTCCACTCTTCCTGAAAAATGGGGATTAAATTGTCCTGCAGGAAAGGCTGAATTGCCCCTCAATTGATGTGGTTACACAGCAGAGAGTACATAGCGTGCCAGGCACAATGCACATGGTGTCGGTATGGATGAGTCCCTTATGGGCGAGCTAATGTGCCTGCTTATCAACATTTGATCCAAATTGCATCATGTTCTTTTAATGAGGTTACAATGCGGGCTAGGAGTGTGTTTGCCAGAGATTAGAGCCATAAGTCACCATATATGAGTGCACAGACACATACCTTCATATACAGTAGACACAAATAGGCAAACAAATGGAAATAATGTTGCAAAGGTAAAAGCTTTGATAGAGACAAAAGACAATAAAGCATACACACACTTGTTCACTCCCTCATGTGCAAATAAAAAAATGAAAAAAATTTAAAATTCCTCTCAACGACTAACCCTAGCTCTAGATTTTACACCTCTCTTACACACACACACTCAACATACACATGCATTCGCTCCCTCCGTCCTACACTGTCACACACACGCACAAACGAACACACTGGTCCTTTGTTGCCATTATCTTCAACATGTGGTTAATTTCAATCCTCAAAAAGCAGCATACATCAAAGAGTGTCCAGACGTTGTTTTATACATTCCAGCCGAGCATATCATCCAGCTTCATTTAGCCCCTTTAGAGAGACACACGGTTGGCCAATCATGTCATGCCAGCAGTGGGCTATTCATTCTTCTGTAGGATTTATGCCTGTAGCTTGTTGGCGACACTTTGCATTGCAGATAAAGAATTGGCTGCCGCGGGGAGTGCGATCAGTAAACACAAAACCGAGCAAGCAGATTTGGAATTCAGTGTGTCACACCATGTTCTGAAAACACCCCCATTTCACCGTCACTACCCAACTTCAAAAGGTCTATGTGCATGTGTGTGTGTGTGTGTATTTGCACGTACATATATGGTGTGGGTGTCTGCTTGCTGTGGCGTAAGTGGTACACACTCATTCATTTGTGTGTGTTTTGCATGTATGATTCCAAGCCACTTGTTTGTGTTTGTGTACTAAAACATGTTGTGCAGGATCACTCTGCAACACCTTTTCATTGCACATGAGAGAGCTAGCCAAATGGTGCAGAGCCCTTGAGCACAAAGCGTATTTACAAAGGCATGCAAGTGAGAATGCATCAGCTAAAAGCAAAAGCGCATCACTACACCCGCCATTATCAAATTCCCACTGTATTCACACCAGCTGTATTTTAAGAATGCCTCTGTGACAGGGCTCTTTAAAAAGCGAAAGTGACAAAAAGTTTGACAAAAACTTCCTGGGATATGAGATGCAGTGTCATTTCCAAGAAAAGCGTTTTGGATCTGTGTTATTCTTCTGTATATCTCTTGATTTGTTTGTGTGTGTCAGTGTTTGACTTGTTAACTAATTAATTAGAAAGGTCACAGGGTAACGACAAAGGTTCATCCCAATGCTGGTATGTAGTGTATATTTATAATGGCCATATCTGTGAACTGGTAAGAGATATGCATATGGTTACTGTTCACACTAATATAAAGTCAGGCATAACCTTTCAATTAGTTGCATGATCCTGGCAATTCATTGTCAAACAAGTGTTTGTGTTTCACTCTCTGAGTGCCCCTTCTAGTTAATTAGTGATTTCTGGTGGTGTATCAAAGCGAACTTGCTTTTTGTGTTGACATTCAAAAATTCATCCAAAACCTTCATTTTGGTTTCCCTTTTGTTACTGCCATATCATTAATGGTTTTCATCGTAACACACATCCTTAAACAGAATAATCATGCTTTTTAATGTCGCTCTCTGAATGAATGCAACAGGAAGCAGCATGTCCCTGGATTTCCTTCCTGTTGTACAGTCGGTGATTGTCATTTTTACCTCAGAACTACAGGAATATTATCCTGCCCAGCTGCCGCATGGGATCCCTGCTGCAGTGCAACATCAGTAATGTAAGTCCATTATGGTTTTAATGCAATCTTGATGGCATACAGTATAACTTTATTTCTCCTATAAATTACAAAGATGGCTAATTACATTTTTTCTTATCGCTCATATTCCAGAATATGCCTTTTGTGCAGTAATTGTAATTCCTGAATCACACAGTATCAAGCACCAGACAGTGCTACAGTTGACAGAGGATGTGGACGTTTGCTGGAAAAACAGTTGGATATTGATGAGGATCTGCACTGGACTGAAATCACTGATTCACTTTGGTTAAAAAAAGCACAGCAACAACAACTATATTATCCAGACCTCCTCTGCTCAGAGTGAACTCTGATATCCTGAGGTGATTTTAGTCCCATTTGGATTGACATCTGGTGTTTCACATAATTACCAAAGTGCACTCTTACATCTATATTATAAGAAGCACATAACTGGCGGTGGGTAGAGCGGCATCACTTTAGATTGATTAGGTCAAACTATATTGATCCCCATGGGAAAGCTTGGTTGTTGCAGCAGCAAAAATTATTAGCAAAAGGGAAAAGGATAAATGAAGTTTCAGCAAAAAATTCAATCAGGAAGCCTGCAAAGCCTGTATTTAAATTTCTAATTTGATCCTGCCATTCACATCTCTCATGCATGCTCACTCATAATTTCCCTTGCTGTCATTGTCTGGGGCTGTCAGTGGAGTTAGATCAGCTGTGTACACCAGGTGTTCACATCTATCCAATGGCGCAGTGACACACCTCCATTGTCAGCCTATCAGCTTCCTCCTGTCTTCTTAAATATGTTTCTCTCTGTGCTTTTAGTGCATTCATGCTACTGTTATGTGCGCCCCTCAACCTCCCCATCACCCCCTTGTCTTAAGATTAATCACTTTCATCAGCCTCATCAGTTTCATCAGAAGCCATCAGCCTCCACCGCCACCAGTGTGTGGACTCCATGGGGGGATTTATCATACTACTGCTCAGGCCGGATGCTGCTCGGTTTGAAATTCTCCCTGTAGAGTCTAAGTGCCAAAGACTTTCTGCACCAAGACTTAATTATCACTTCGCTATCTGTTATAACAGTTATCTTTACTTCATTCACTGTCTCTCAAAAAAGAGAACAAAGATATAGAATTGGTGCAGTAAAGCAGGTTCTGATGCTGAGAAAATTAGAAAAGCAAAAAAGAAAACACACAAGACCTGCACTTGTGCCCAGATTTGCTCCCAAAAGTCCTGTCTTTACTGTATATTGTGCAGCTTGCACACAGCACGTTAGAAACCACCAGCGATGGGAGAGGATTGCAGCATATGAAGATAAACAAGCGTGGGGCACGGGGAAAAAAAAAAAAAACACACTGGATCTGAGCTGCATGTCCACAAATGGAATTGGCTTGTATTTAGTTTGGAAAGATCACATTCAATATGTTTTTTGCTGTGCACGAATGAGAAAAAATATCCGTCTCGTATTGGATATGCCAAAACAGATTTGAGCTGCTTGTCTGCACATTGCTTAAGCTTTAAGTTTCTTTTACGGAGGCAAAGCCTGAACCGATGACACAAAGGGCACTGACAGTCATCCAGATGCAGAGAACCGAAAGGAACCTGCGCTTGTGAGACAGTGGGAAACCTTTTTCTGTCGCTCCACTTTCTCACTCTGCCATTTTTCAGCAGGATAACATTGGAAGACAACTGATATCGGGTAACAAAAGGGCACTGATGATTTTCGAAAATTTCAAAGCTACAAGGGATGTTGTCCAGATCTGCTTGTGAGCCATCCACTTGTAGGTCTGCAGTCTGTAGCTGCCAAGCCATGCCTGCCAAACACTGGTTTCTAAAAATAAGGGAGACTCTATACTTACCAATATAGTGTTAGGGTATATCTACACACCAATACTTGCACATGAATACACACACACATCCAGCCTCGAAACTTTCCCTCCCAAGACTCTCATAGTCCTTCAACTGGCTGAGTATAATGGCTCACAACCCTCCTTAGGACAAACTTTCCCCAACACAGCAGATGGCAATGATTTACATCTAAAACAACTCCCTTATCTTCCACTAATGGCTGGTGCTGGAGGAGCTAAGGGTTCGAATGGCAGCCTCTCCCTCTCGCTCTTCAGCCATGTCCTGAAGGAAGAATAGAGAGACGCATCTGCTGTTATTGACCAGCAAGCTGGCTAATGAGGAACAAGCAATGGACATGTACCTGGATATGGGTACTTATGTATAGAAAAGGGCACTGAGTGGATCCTGCAGCAATGTTTCTCCTTGCATTAAAAAAAAAAGGCAGATTGAGCCATGCTGCCCACAAGAACAGCCACTTCTACACACCAAGGAGAAGGTCGGCTGCTACAAAACACTGTGCTTCTACAAAAGGCATGATGGATCAAAAAGGCGAAATTGGAAAAATGGGCACATGAGTTCTTATCGTGAGGTTTTGGAAATGGTAACAAGTGCCACTTATGCTGTGATCAGACCTGGTTACAATAGTATTCACAAATAGTGATTTGCCTTAACTTGCTGGTCAGATGGGACTTTCCTCACACACACCTGGGAGTAAAACCCTTAAGGCAATATTGCAATTACAGTGTTTACATGATTTGAAGTAGCACAATTTCTCGAATAGCTTGGCTTACATGGGTTCATTTAATAACCCGTCTCCCACTTGTCACTCCACTTCACTGCACCATGTTGTTCGCTTCGCAGATACATCATCACGGGTCATGGGTCACTGCCTCTGGTGGAAAAACATGCTCCAAATTGAAAAAGTTCAAAGAAATCTAAGCTGTTCAAATGAACAGAAATCAAAGTTATGCCTGCTCTGATAATGACCTCGCATCAGAGAAAAAAAAAAACAAAAAAAACAAAAAAAACCCCACTAAGTCAGGTGGTTTGTTGGAGTAGTAGTACACTGGTGAATGACAAGGTGTGCGCAGTGGACCAGAAAGAGCATTCTGACATCAATCAATATTCCTTACAGCTGCTCATTTGCTTCCCTTTGTGCATGATAGCCAGGAATAGCAGAAGTGACGCGTGGCAGCAGTTCAAGCGCACCCACGGCCAGCAGCCCGCACGGTTACCTCATGCGCTCCCTGTCAAAATAACCACAAATGTGTGCGCACACACAGCCTCACACCGGGAGGTCAAAGAGATTTTGTTTTCATCTTGAGCGATGTCAATGCTCTGTCACCCTGAGCCATTGGAAGGTGTTGCGATACTGAACCTCTCTGTTTTGGTGACACTTTGGTCCCTGCAGAACCCCCAGGCTCTCATGCTGAAAACGTATCTCTGCGTATCCAACCGACCGCCTGCCAGGACGACTCTGTCTGGAGGCACTTAGGGGTCATGGTGAGGGAGATATTACTCTCTCTTTCTCTATTTGCCTTTGCCTTTCTCTCTTTCTGTCTTGTCTGTTGATATGTTTTATGTTAAAATCTGCACAGTCTACTTTAACACCAGTTTCAGATAAAAATGGCCCACTTAAAACAAAACCATGTTTCATCTTCAAAATTGAATACAGGACGAATGCGCCCCAAAACACAAAAATGTAACTCCCCTTGTAAACAAGCCTGTTAAATGTCAAGTGCGACAAAAGTAAAACAAAAGAAGGCAAGTCCCTTAATAAAAGAGAAAACATATTTTTCTACACAATGCATCCAACTGTCACCATGGGCACTAACAAAGAAAACTGAGACTGTCATGGGCAACACAATTTTTTTTTGCTGCTGCTCTATAGATTGCTGTAGATTGTACTTGACAAAGGCAAGGCTCTATTCCATAAAAGCAGGCTTTATAACATACTCAGCTGCCATCACTGAGCAAATTTTATTCAAACAAACTTAATTCAAACAATACATGGGGTATAACAATACATACAACCTGAGACTGAGCGGCCTACTGATTGGTGATATAATCATCCCAGCTCTCCTTTTCCTGATTGGCCATTTATCTTTTGTTTATTTTCATTCATCCTGAGAGATGAATGATGGTGCAGAACTATATGTCACACAAAAAGAAAGCACACTACATGCACTTTTGTGAAATACACAAGAGATATATTATTCAAATAGTAAACAGATTTCTTCAACAGAAGGGGCCATATTTTAGTGCTTGCATTTATTGTCTCCTGTTTCATTATTATGGACGCAATGCACATCCAAGACCAACACGCTGTTGAATGACAAAACGTGGCAGCACAGATGCCAATTACTTTAATGAAAGCAAAACGATTAGCTGCCTCAACTCATGTTCAATGCATATTAGGTAGGTACACTTCTGTGCTTGTTTTTGAAAACATTGTGTTGAAGACAGTGTTGGAGTGAACACCCATCCCGGACTGGCCACAAGCAATCACCTGCGTCACATTAAGAAATATGATTGTATCTATTATAATCAATTGATTGCATCATTTTTGCCCTGCGTTGCTGCTCAATCTGGACCTGTTCAGACTTGGTTTAAACATCCGTCTCAGATGATGCCATCACAAGCAGACAGCTGAGACAAATCTCCGTCCACATCTGTACTACATCATGTATCTCAAATGCATCTCCCATGACCACTTGTGATCAGGTCTCATAACTACATATACATTTTCGTTTACATTGTTTACTTGACCCTTGGCTTGCTACTTTCCTTTCTTTTGCTTAGATTCCTGTGTACCTTACTATATCCTCTGTGCACTTTTAGATTTCATGCTATCACTATCTTCCCAATATTCCCCACTCATTCCCTCTCTCTGGCCCATTCATAAAGCAGCTGTGCCAAACCACTCTATTTTAGATTACCTGACAAAAATGCTATCTCACTGCAAAAACAAACTTCATTCAAATGTGAATTTCACCACCAACGGTCCATTGAGTGCTCCTTCCTTCCCACAAAGGAAATAGGCGGTCCTTTGATGTTGCTGGGGACTCATTAGTGTTTCCAAGAGAAATATTACTGTATGTGGCTCAGTGTGTCATCGTGCATCTCCAAGAAGCACTGAACCCTGCTGTCCACTTGAGATCGGATCACCTGGGATGGATGTTAAAACCAAGTATTACTGGGGTCTCCTTTACTATTCAAATTCAGATTCAGATTCGGAAAACTTCATTGATCCCCGCAGGGAAATATTATTTCTTTCGAAGTTATTTTTATTCAAGTGATTGCTCACTCTAATTGAGCCTTTGTCACGAGTCTGCTCATCATTTCTGGCACGGACGTACAAACTTGTCAGTCCTGCGCTCATTTGACACGGACACTTGCTCGCGGCTGGTTTAGGACGTGTCAGTAGGTGGGACTAGCAGCCCTGCTCCCGGGACCGTTGCTGACTTAGCAACTTTGTCCCAAGTTTTAATGACTTTTCAGACCCCCCGGTTACTTTACTTCTCAAAAATCCATTAGCATCTAGTGACTTTTTCTGACCTTGGGGAGCCATGTTAAAGGAAATACCAGGCTAAAACACATTACATTTTTTAAAACAGAGATCTGGCAATTTGCAAAGAGTTCCTGGTGCCATTTTGTTGTTTGAGGGTGTAATTCCATTTTTCTGTTGGTAAACTGGTCATATGTGTTACACACAGGCAGGATCCATCTAGAAACTTAAGACTATTATCAGACTTCAGACTTCTGTTTAAGATTAATGTTGTTTTCAATTAAACATCATTGTAGCTGTGCTGAGCAGATCTCTAAGTAACATACAGGACTGGGCTTGTGTATGTTTCACACACCAATGCTCATGAGATCTGGATGGTGTAAACAGGGTCAAAAAATTCATGGAATGGACTTTAGTCATCAGCTCAATGGAAACCCCAACCACCACAACAACAAAAAACACATTCACAAAAATCCCATTTTCAAGAAGAGAAATTCTTATCCAACAGGACATCAGAAACCACAACAGAGTCCTAGACACCATACTGTTTACTCTGGAAGCTCATTCTTACATTCCATTCTAAAATTTCAAAGGTTTCTCTGAAGGTAACAGGGCTGCCCTGCCAAACAAAATTTACCACTCCTACCATCTTTGAGAAATAATAGTTTTACCAGAGTTCATAATTCCCAGATTACTTATAATATTAACAGTGGAGCAAATGGATGAGAATTAAGTTAAATGGATTTATTTGAATTGGACATTGGAGAATTGAGTCTGGCTGGCTTTAGATGACCATCAGCAGAGTGGGTTAAAAGAAGAAAAGAGGGGGATGTATATTAAATGGCAGGTATTGATATTCATCTCACGCATTTGCACTTAGTCCCACACTCCCACTTGATTTGCATTAACACCATTTAAAATGGAGGGAGGGGAAACTCTCAGTGGAGTAAGCTGTACTCGACTACATGATCATTGTGACTTAACATGTACTTTTTCTCTTCTCAGTCGTGAAGGGCAAAAGGACCTGGCAATAATAAAGCAGACGATGGCTCAACTAAAGGAAGTCAATGTGCAGTAGAACTCTTTGTTCAAAATGAACTACCCAGAGAGCCAAAGATTTAGGGCCCCCTGATGAGATGGGGCATGGGGGGCCATAACCCCAGCAGTGCTGTTGCCCCTAGATAGCTGGTGACTGCACCTTGTGATTACACTGTATGAGGGATTTTTAGGTGCAAGTAATGGAGATAGACGAGTTACAGAAGTTAAGAACTGTGAAGATGATAATGAGTTACTATATGAGTCTAACCTCCTAGGGGTTGCCATATCTGATCCCTCCTGTGAAAAGAGCCCTGCTGTGCAGGATAATAAAAGGTCACTCTGTGGGGGGTTAAATTTCAACCCTACGTGGTAGCAGATTTGCCATTAGACAGCTCCCATTCCCCATTGTGGCAGAACTCACACAGAGCAGCCCGTGGTAAATGGAAGATGGAAGATTCCTATGGGTATTGCCTCTGCATTACAAGTTTCATGTGATCCTGAAAACTCAATCTTCTGACAATGTAACCGGATTGTTGAGTCCTTCTGTGGAGAAAATTAGAACCACATACAGTAATACTGTATGCCTTACATCTCTATTATTTCCATACATGAATACCATGTAAGGTCCAGTCCTGTGTTTCTCTGTGTTGCTTGAATCACAGTGATGATTTACTACCATGCATCTCTACATGTTTCTAGTTTGCGCCTGGTGTCTTATCTAGTCAAAAACATGGGAACATCTTGTGCCTTCCTATTGTTCTTCCCAACCCCTCCATAGCCTTGTTCTGATCTTGTATACATGATACTTTTTTTCCTCTGTTTCAGAGAATTGCACCATTCACTTGCTGTGTATTCCCCTCCATGCATGCATGAATACTTCATTGAAGAGAACACTGAATCGGCTGATGGTAAAATAGTCTTTATTTCAAATTTACTCATCACTTTCACACGCTTCACTGCTAGGTCCTTCCACACCAAATACCAAATGAAACTTTGACCATAACCTGTTACAACCATATTTTCTATTTTTTTTTTTTATTTTCTCTCTCTATATATATTTTTTTATTTCTATTTAAATGTACTTCATGTGTATAATTTGATTGCACAAAAAACAGTCCAGTCAAATCTGTAATTGTAGGTATGGTAAGATATTTAGTACACTTTGCCAGTTGTCCCTCTCAGGGTCAGGAAATGAAACCATTGAATGAGCTTCATTTGTCCAAGGATCATGAAAACCACTCAGCACATTTAGAACCATTAAGATGTTAAGTGTATATAAGTGCACTAACCCAAAACAGAAAAAGGGTCCTCACCTTGGTTTATCCTGAAAAGTGGAACTCTGAACTAACACAAAGGACTCTATTATTATTGTTTACTTACACTGCAAAAGTTGCTAAAACAAAGAATTGGTGGCTGGTATGAGCAATATCTAGGAGAGAAAATAAGGACAAGAATGCACTCATTGCTTAATGAATTGTTTCCTTTAAATCCCTGCAATCAAGAATTCAGAATTGTAAAATCAGGGCAAAAACATTGAGAATGCATTAATGGAATAAATATATTGAGAAGTATCTATAAATATTTGTAGTCCTACCTCATTAAATAGACCTACTGTTAGAGGTATATGAGTACAAAAACCCATACCTTTGCCCTGGGTTCCACCTGCTGCACAAGTAAGAAAGACAGGAAGAAAAAAACAAACCTACAATTGCATAATCAATATTGTGTGGCAAACATATTATTACGGATTGCACAAATTCACTAAGCTAATTAATCAAACGGGATTGCAGTAACCTCTAAATGACCACAAATAAAGCCAGGACATTTTTATTGCTCTTCGAAGTCTTTCATTTCATGTCTTTACTTTAAATCACTGGATAGGCCATGGACTTGTATCATTGAGGGCTACTGTAATTAAAGGCATAATTGTAATATCAATACTGTTGTTTGGATGTCAAGTGAAATATTTGAGGCTCTTTGAAAAGCAATCTTTATTCCCTTTTCACTTATTCCTTTTCTTGCTTTGGTTATTATTTATAATCATTCTAAGAACAAATGAGTATTTGTTACATCTGCTCTCAGGTCACTGTTACTTTGACCTTTACACTGCATTGCTTGCTTGTAATTTTTTGTGCCAGGTAATTCAAGGTAAAATCCACTATAAAACACTTTGGCATGGTTGACAAAAACAGCTACTGTTGAAGTGCCTTTCATCCTTGGCTTCATTTTGTTCGTTTGGTGCTGCCTTGATTCAATGCCAAACATGGATGACATGACATCACATCGATAAAATACCTCGAGCACAACTACTAAAGAGTTTAACAGCAGAAAACATTTCAGCCATCTAAAACATCAATATTAAAGTTCAGGACCCGCAGTAGACCAGAATACAGTCAAGACATGCTGCATCTTGAGTGTGGGGGATGCCTTTATGTCAACTAAAATGGAAAAAGTAAAAGTAAAATGGAAAAATACTGTAGACAAAGTTAATTTTTTAGCGTAATTACTTTTACTCATCTGCTCACTCTCATGTTCATGTGCATTTTTTCTTTTGAAGAGAAACTAATTCCTGCCAGCATTTCAAGGTTACTTGTTTTGTTGTAAATTTACCTAACCAATTAATTTTTCAGATTTGCCATATTCTTTTTACTGATTACTACTGCTGTGTGAAAAAAGCAATTTAAATGGGCAATAACAGGACAAGTGGATAACAGTTCTGTAATGACAGTGCCAATCATTGCACACTTATAACGCAAGCAGGGGTATTGTTTTCGGTCGTGCGCACGCGCGTGCGCGTGCGTGTGTGTGTGTATAGCATAAGTCAAACAATCTTGATCCTATTTGTACCTAAATTGGTGGAAGTGGTAAGGGTCAGGAAAGGAAGAACTGATTTGATTTGAATGCTAGTACATACAGAATATTTATAATGGCCATATCTGTGAGTTGGTCAGAGATATGCATATGGTTACAACTAAACACTAATATGAAGTCATATATGACCTTTCCATTATGACCTTTCACGTGACCTTTGACCTTTATTTTCCTTGAAAAGTTGAACTGATGGCAAATATTTAGCATTAGCATTTAACTGTTAACTGTCAAACATGGAGCACATGCAGGAACTGAGAGCTTTTTGATTTGAAACCAGCTTTTTGATTTGGTGATTTCTCTGTGACTGCTGTCTCTCCCGAAGCTTTTAGGAAATTGAGCTGTTGATCAGGTTAACTGTTCAGAGAGAGATATTATATATATAATTGTTAGATAGATATATGAACTCTTGGGAATACTAAAATTACAGATGAATCATTACCATTAAGTTTAACCACACATAAAGTTTCCTTCAACTTGACCTTTTGACCTTTCTTCTTCTGTTTTTTTCCTTCAATTAAAATAACGGAGGACAATCTAAGATAGAAATTGCACAAAATTTATCTGTAACCCTTCTGCAATTCAACAATTAAGCCATTCAGTACAGAACATGTCTAACAGCTAATTGACTTGACTGAGCTAAAGACCGGCACCAGATTTCATCTAATTAGCATGGCTTCCCTTCCTTGTGACTTTTCTTCTTTATAATTACATGAACTATGTCCACTGCATGGTTCATAACCCGCTTTTGAATGAACTGCTGTGATTTCCATTTAATAACTATAACTAATTGTTTTGTGCTCACTAACTGAGCCACTACACTGTTCGTCCTACGTGAAAGTGTGTAGCTGAGGTTGGAGCAGAAAACAAAGGTGGGGGCAGAGGCTCACTGAATGAAAAGTCATTTTCTTGTGTACTTCTAGCAGGCCTATAAATAAGGCTATCCTCACCTTACCTCGCTTTTTGTATGCTTAGAGCTAATTGCATGATAGAATAAGGCAGAGATGAGAAATGAGACATACAATTTCAAATAAGGCAACCAATTTATTCTAGGAAGGACAAAATGAGATATCTAGGCTACCGGTTTACAGTTCTAAACCAACTGGCATCACATGAATAAGTACGACAAACGTGCATGTCGCATTCAGCAAATCCTCAGAGCACTGCTTAGAAAACATGTTGCTGCTGTGAGGCTCTGGGTGAGCTTTATTTGATTGCCAGGTTGGAAGGCAATTTTTTTTATTTCACAGGTCTACTATTTAGCCTGGTCTTCAAAGATATACATTTTTGATAAGGGATTATGATTCCTTTTAACTTGTAAATACATTTTCCTGTGTTTGGCAGGACATGTCCCTACAAATAGACTTTTTACCATGGTGGATGTGACATAAAGATGTCAAAATTGAGCCAAAATCCCTGCAGTAACATAGTGCTTAAAATGCTGAATATCAATATTCAGTGAATTCATTTCTGCCACTGAAGTGTTAAACAATTGCACAGATGGAATTTTATATGAGTTACTATTTATAAGCACACAGCTGCATGATCTGATCTGAGCAAGCTCAGTCAGTTCAATGTGCCTCATTAAAAAGGATTAAGCTAAATGCTTCATGTAGCAAATTACCACTTTTCACATCTTCATGTGACATTATACCTCAGGGATTAACTGTACCACATTAGGTATTACAGTTTATTTAACCAGATACGCTTGCTTGAATTTGTAATTTGTTGGTAGCACTACACACATGGCAGACACAATAGCATGTCATAATGGGGCGTCAAGTCTAAAACTTTCTACAGGTGAAAACTATTTATTGTGGGGATTAAACCTGTGAACTTCCAGTTGGTCAATTGATCTGGTCAGCAGAGAAGCTTAATATCCCTTACCTCTACGTTTGTGTGCTTTTTCTTAGAGAAGCATCCACTTATGGCATTCCTCTCTGTTGCTCGGCATGTAATTATCAGCTACACACCCATCATTCTTCGTTTGCATTACACTTGATGTACGCGTTGCAATTACTCTGGAATAACTGCATACCAGCCTGTTCCGTTTGGATAAGAACATCTATAATTGATGCTTAAATCTGTCCACCAAACCCCAAAATCCTCTGCACCTGCTTGTGAAATGTATAATTTTCAAAAAGATATCAGGATGAAGGGGTACGACTGGCAGCGGTTTAAACACCACTTACACCATCTGCAATACAGTACTGTAACACTCCCTTTTTCCACATGAAAAGGATCAACAGTATAATGTGACATGGTAATGAGGTAGAAAGTAATTCAAAGCCAAAACAGAGTCTACTGGATCCACACAGATATGCATATCATGCTCTTGTCAGTTGTCAGATGTGGGTTAGTCTATTCAGCATTTGATTTATTTAACAAGTTGTCATTTCCAGATGACTCAGTCGAAGAGAATGGAGGGACAGCTCCACTCTCCTGCCAGAGATATAACAAATGTAAGGGGAAAAAAAAAAAGAACCTCCGAAAAATAAAGTTTGTGCTCACAGTGAAGTGCTAATGCATGGACGGGAGTAATGTCAAATCCAATTTCAGTCTTATCTTAAGAAGCCTAAATAATCACTCAGAAATAAATTGGGGAACTGTTTGGTTAATATTGAGGTTTCATCAATATTACACAGCTAGATCTCCATGGCTGCTTGGAATCCATAACACGTTTCAAGCCAGGAAGGCGCGTGTTTATTCCCTTTTGGATTATTTATAGAGCTGAGACTAATCAGACTCAAGAAAGCTTTTCATAGGACCTTATGTGCTTAAATTTGCTGAAATGTGGATTTTATTTGTTTACAGTAAGTCAAAGTTTGATCTGGTTTCATGATGAGATATTGCTAGAATTCATGCAGCAGTCTTAAAAATTCTTATTAGATACAAAGGCTGATACTTGAATCTAATCCAAGTTCCATCGCAAACTAATTATAGACAAACCACATGTACAACTTTCCAAAACAAAGTGGGAGGAAAAAAAAAATCAGCATTAAGATTGCCTATTAGCCCGAAACAAGGGCAAAGTGTAGGACAACTATCACATATCATGGGGCTGCTCAGACAAAGCCAATGGCCCGTGTAATGTGCCACGCCACATGTTATAGGAGGAGACTTCTTCAATCTATGCGTGTGAAGCAGAAAAGAACAGAGAGGGCGCGGCCTTTGGCTCGGGCCGGCACGTAAAGTCGTCACAGCCAGTCACGCACCATCTCCTCTTGGGTTGTTACAGCGGGACACAGTCTGTCAGGTGTCTCATGGATCGCTTGACTGTGAAAACCCCACCCCCACACCCCCCACACCCACCACACACACACAAATACGCCACTGTATATGCTCTTTAATTAAGCAGTTCATTAATTCATTTGCGTCAGATTATGTGACATGGCAGTGCCCTCTACTGCGAAAATGACTTCCTGGTGGGTTTACCTGAGTGGAATATTTAATGGCTGCGTGTCTCTAGATTAGCACAGGCTAATCAGCGCTCTGTCTCATAAGGTTAGAAATGCCGTAATTCCATTTAGTTCAATGTAAATAGACTAACCCGGCTACCTCAGGCCATGCACTTGAGTGGCTTGGAATGGAATGAGGGGAATGAGGAAAGGATGATGATACACTTAAATGCTGCCCTCAAAGATGTTGTTGTGTAATCCACTTAAAAAACACTCCAGTCTTTTGTCCTTGCCTCATACAGAATCAATACCTTTACTAGGTTTGGCTTTGCCAGGGTCTAGTCATTGATGGTAAACATAGTACACATCCAGCTCTTATGCAGTGTATGAATTGATAAATTAAAGCAAATAACTGACATGCTGATGGATTAGCACGGGCAAATATGTCTATTTTCTCTACACACTAGGACTCTAGAGTATATCTCAGCATACACTGTCTGGAAGTCGGGAGACTCTCTAGAGTCCACTGCAGGGATTAACAAAGACAGACACTGACACATATGGGCATCTTTGGGATATGAGAGGAAATCAGCATGACCGAGGAAAACCCACGCAAATTCAACACACGTAAGACTGGGCCAGCTGACCAAATCTAGGATTGCCTTCTGTGTGGCGACTTCACCACGGTGGCAACCTCAAGCAGCAATAAAATATTCAGAAGTATGCAACTGTTTCTTAAAGGTATTGCCCCCCCCACCCTCCAAAAAATTGTTTGCCATCTCCTCATACTCATGTCAGTTTGTATGTCAATGTAGCAAACATCAAGTTAGCTAGCACAGTTTCTGAAACCTTCTCCAAAACAACTGAAGTGAATGGAGGCAGTTTCTTTTGTTTAAAAAAGGGCAAACTGATGACCAGAATCCAC
>OMLF01037373.1:5175-16009 GCA_900302615.1 Holocentrus rufus | reverse complement strand
TTTTAAAGGAATACAACAACATTCTGGCCAAAATACCCTTTTTCCAACGCGCCCAGTTTACTTATGTAACCTAATTTATAAAGCTAATCTAACTTCCTACTTGTTCTTGATCTTTGTTTTTTAATATTCTTGATATTCCATATTGTAGTTGATTTAATCAAACAGACTCCCTCCTCCCCCAATCCAAACAAATCACTCATTCCCTGAGTGAGGCCTGTAAATTTATCATAACTTCTGAAATACAATATACCTTGTGTCAGTTGAAAAAGCACTCTGTACCTGCAGCTGGAAGTCCAGTAAGCATGTTGGGCTGCTCCAGGAACTGGCAGAGGGCCTGGCTACTGAAGGTGGAGGTCTGGAGAGAGCACAAGAAGGGGACAGAGCTCACATAGTCCGATGACTTGTACTCAGCCACTGGACTGTCTGACAACACCGTCACATTCAGTCCTCTCTGTTGGAGACAGTCAAATACCTACAAAAGACACACACAAAAAAAAACTTCAACCTTATGCTGCAGCATTCCAAACCAGAGATGTCATAAAATCTGAATTTCTGACTTCCTACAAGGAGAATATGGGGCAGGATGTCAGTTAAGACAGGCATGATTTGTAAATCATGTAATCTCTCAAGCTAAATGTGTTGGGTCCTGGAATTTCTTAATGCTTCCTCCTAACAGTTTGTAACAGTCTGTATTTTGGAAGCTCTGAAAAATGAGCAGTAAAGGAAGGTGGATATGTGGTCAATTCCTCACTTCTGTACACTTGCTGCACATAAATAACTCCTACTGGAAACCAAATTAGTCAAAGCCTAGCTAGCTAGCTGCTGGGGAAATGGAAATGGAAATTCCAAGAGATATTTTCAATTCAACTCTTTCAGAACTTTGCAAAATTCATTCTATGACAAGCGAGGACATCTTTACATCTGTCAGTGTCTTCTTTCACCAGTTTTGTTGGTGTATCGTCCATGCAACATATATGCTACACAGCATTTTATTTATAATCCTGAAAATATCTCTTACCTCCAACATGATGGAGGTTCCTGCCTGACCAACATAAAATTAATTCATTTAATGAGTTCTGCTGTAGTGTTTTTTTTTGGTACATTTATTCTTCTTTTACAGAGAGTAATATGTATTGGAAGAAATTCTGAACATTTCTGGTTTTGTGGTTTGAAAATATGAAATATACTAAATATTCACAAACACCACCAACACAAAAATACTGATACTGGCATCAGCTAAACCTACTTCCACATGAAACCTTTATGTCAAACAGCTATCATGTCTAAATAGTAATGAACGAGTTATATAAACTCACCTTTTCAGTCCACTGAAAAAGCTGGTCTTCTGCAATGTAAGAAGTCACTTGGCATATCAAAACCTTCAAAAGGAATGCAAGAAAAAAAAAATTTATTGGATAAAGACAACAGAACATTTACCAGGACTAGGACTGCACAGTAATCATAACATGTGGACATCATACAGAGATTACTAGGAATAACATAAGGTGCCCTGCCAGTGAATTTGATACCTCCTGATATTTGACCATTATAATGTAACTTTATTATATGCTGTCAGTTTAAAACATCTCAGTACTTAAGAAGCAAATCTCGCATCTCAATTCTTAAACATTTAGTAAAAGCATAACTGTTATTTTTGCATTCTTTTCACTAAACTGCTTACTTGATTTAATATTTTTCTTTATGAACTAATTGTTTGTACTACTATTTGTTACAAATAATTAATTAATTAAAGTTTGCTTAATTGCTGGCACTGCAGCGAAAGGCTTGTTACCTACCACTGAAACGAAGAAAAATAGTCTTGTTTTGAGCTTGACAGCTGTACATTTTTCAATTATTGAAATTAATTTTGTAAAGGTTTCATAACCCAAAGGATTGCAGAACTTTCTGAACCCATAAAGAACAGGTGATACTCAAATTAAGTTAAAACATGAAAATCACCAAATTGGAGATATGATACTGGACAGCGACGCTATATAATCATTGAACAAATACACAGAGTAACAGTTAATAGCATGCATAATAGGTAACTTTGAATACAAACATGACAATTTTGATTAATGTGCAATTTGTGTACATAAAACATTTAATTTAGGAAATCTTAGAGGAAGAATTTAGAAATTAAATGAAAATATCTTTTTCAATGTATCCCACTCACTGATGGGTTGTCCTTGTTTCTGTAGAAAACACATGCTGACTGCTCAGAACTTTGCCCACTGACAGCCTGAGTCCTCTCATTCCAAAATGATGCATGTGCCACTGGGTCCCAGTTTGCAGAGTGGAGAACATATACTGACAAAAAGCCTGCGAAGAAAGATTCTGTCAGATGTAATTTGCATACAGTTGAGCAATACAAGCAAAATTTGTACAAAAGTGCAAATATGACACTTCTCTATTTTTAAATAAATGGTTTCTGGGACAGATTTTTAACAAACAAACAGAGCATTAACAAATTCATATGTTGTGTGATAAACATTATACATTTAGAAATGTGTCAAGAATTGGCCATTAATTTGAAAAGGACAACTTTATTGATGAAGTTGTTGCACTAGAAACTACTGCTTTCACGATACAGGTGTAAAATCTGTCACTTCTGACGGAACAAAAACACACCAAAATAATAAATAAAAATTAGTAGATTTAGTAGACTCTCATTCAGTATAATTATTAGACTTAATATGGAGTCAAACTAAACCTAGATTACACAGTATTATTACTGCCATGGGTATACTGTTTTTGTGCTGCAAACATACAGTACTTATATCTACTTAAATTTACACAATAGTTAATATATTTCATGTTTTCATTATGGTATGTGTATTCTTCGTTGATTTCTTTACCCCAAAAGGGCCTATGATTGTTGTGCAAAGGCTAATGCCAAATCCACACTTTTTCAATTGTGGATTTGGCATTACTCAATTTATTGGGTGTGCGACAGTAAGAGTTAATTACAGATACATGTTACATAGGCCACTTGTTCTACTGACTTCCCACTTTTTCCCCAGACGTTTGAGATCCACTTACTGGCTGCATTATTCCCAACAGCCAGGATGAAGTCTGAACACTGCAACCGTTTGCTTCCAGAGCTCAGGGGCTCTGTGACCTCAGGGCTCCACTGCAGATGAACCTCCCTAAGGAAAACAGCAAGGTAACTTAGGAGATGTTATGCTTGTCCTGAGAACATTATTGTACAAAGCACTGTACACTGAAAATGTGCAGTAATTAAGATAGTTGCTGCATCACAACTAAAAAAAAAACACAGTTATCATTTACAGTTATCATTACAGCTATCAAAACACTGATGTATTGGAGTATTTATCTGTTTGGAATGTATGTATACAGCACAAAGGATGCATGTTTTGCTATAAGTGACATAATACTGCAGAAACTCCATCTGCTAAGGTCTACTTAGTAAATGCCACTGATTCTTTGTGAAATCTGAAGATGACCTGCTAACTGTGGAGGTAAGTTAAAGAATACACCCGCCCACCTTTTGACAAATATGCCAGGTGGGTGTTATTCTATACTGCACGACTAAAAATAAACTCAAAGGAGAAAATGGTTAACATATTAAAGACTGTAATAAAAATACTGAAAAGGAAATTAGTTTGACATGAGCAAAACAGTTTCGATTTGCTGAAGTAGCTAGCTGTCTATCTCCTAGGGACAGCTGGCTAATGTTACCTCTTCTCTTCCAGTTCTCTACGGATTTGTTCATCTTCATCGTTTTCAATAAAGTCCTCGTCATCTTCCTCCACGGCTCGGGAGTAAACTGACAGAACCTCACCAAAAAATGTCGCCATACTTGCTGTGGTTCCAAGTTAGCAGAGACGGGGAGCAAGGTAGACGGTTCACTCGTGGGCAACTTCCGGCAGCATATTCGGAAAAAAATGACGCAGCTTGGCGACAAAACTTAATTGGGTTTAAAATATTTTTTGTTCTACCGATAAAAGTACATAGGGCTTCTTTGTTTGACCATAATATTTTAAATATGTGTGGTCTCAGCAACGTTTCGGCGTACTTAATTCAGACCGTCATTTTATAGATACATTTTTTAAATGATTTTTAACGTCTTCTGGGCGCGATTTGATGACGTAACCTACGGTGTTTGAACGGTTGAATTAGTCAACATTTTTGGTGCGAAGCTGTCTTCTGTGTCATGTAATGAATAGCTTTTCTTGTCGTAATAAAATGTACCGAAATTATATAACTTTTCGGCTTATTAAATTTATATAAAGTAACAGAGTTCTGCCCACAATATGAACTACTAACTAATATTAGCGCATGAGGTCCATCAGCCAACTTGCTGAGGCTATCGCCTCACTAATTTTTCATGACTGATTTCACTCTAAGCTATATCCTATCATCAGTTTTTTTCTGTAATCTTTCTGTATTCATAATCACATCATCATGTTGCTGACAAAGCTTTATATCCATAAATGCACGGTGTTAAAATTTAAACCCTCTTTAGAAAGCAGAGTCCTATATTAGAGCATTATCTACCTCATGCAACAGAAAAACTATGAAAACCTAAATTTGTGCTAGAAATTTGACGTATTAATAAAATTTTAATTCATACATTTTCTTTTTATTTTTGGTATACACACCCACCACCCTTTGCAGCCGCCGCTGCACCCTTCTCGAAGTTTCAGGTCTTTCCAGAGCTCTTCATTTATTCATTTATTTTTTTATTTTTTCATTCATTTATTTGTGAATGTTTTTGTGGGGGTGGAGGATTAAAAATGTGACAAAGGACTCCTTAATGGTCACTGTATTTTATTGTACCTGTTAAATGAATAAATACATACAAAAAAAAAAAAAAAATTGACAATATCCTGTAAGTAGCTTAACAATACATGTAAAAACCAGTATGTAAAGTTTGACGAAAGCTCTGATAGTGTCTCCCTCAAAACACAGCTGAAGCCTGGGAAGCAGCGTACATTCGTTCGAAGGACGACAACACAAAATGGGAGTTTCTTGAGATCAAAACATGCCCACATCAAATTAAGCCCCCACCCACCACCCTTTGCAGCCGCCGCTGCACCCTTCTCGAAGTTTCAGGTTTTTGCAGAGCTCTTTTTTTTTTCTAGTCACAGTTGGCCTTAACAAGTCCGTGCACATGCCAAAGAAGGCTGAGTGCAGGCCAACTACACATAGAGCTGTGCTGTGTCTATAGTCCATGAACATTTTGAGGTAAAAGTGGACAAAATACCATAAAAGCCATGGAGAGCTTTTATTAAATGCCATGAAACCATTTCCTCAATGAAAATTACTATTCTCTGACAAATATCATACAAGAGTAACCATCAAATCACAAAGAATTCAGATATGACATAGATTTAATGAGATGATTGAACCAATGATGAAGGATAACTAGAACACCTGTGCGCCTTTGCGACAGTAGATCAAAGTGGTCTTAAAGCAGTGAAGCGGTGGCAAATATTAGTGTTGAGTAAAAAGTAATAAAAGACCCATCAGCGCAAACCATTGAAACAGAAAGTGTTTTTCATCCCAAAACAAATATTTACAAGTGTATGTACAACAGAGAATATACTCTACTGTTACTATATTATTTAAATTCATTTAGAACTTTGGTACATTATAAAAACGTCACAATATTTATTTAACTACCTTTTTCACAATATTTTGTGCAAATGTGTCTGTTTTGTTCTTCATGGCCAAATAACTTTTCATAGACCAGCTACAATCCAGTGCAGCTTATACATGAAGAACACTGATAAATTCAATCTTTCATGTGCAACAGTATGTGCAGTATTTGCACCAGACACACCACTTATTAAAGATACAACTGACAGAAAAATGACTTGTTCACTTTTTGCTGAAAGAACTTTTCTTAACTATAAGCTAAAAAGCCTACAAGACTGCACTTAAAACTGCCTAAAATGATCAGTGTTCCCTCATCCTGTGATCTCACCTCTTAGTGAGGTGCAGCTCACTCAGCCTTCGGTTGCAGTTGTAACATTTTGATAGGCATAACTTATTGATCTTGAAGTAATTTCCAGTGAAATGTATACATTTCTTCACAGAGTAGCATGCTCGTGAATTCAATAAAGGCACAATCAGTGCAGCATAGCACACACACGGTAACTGAATGGCCTGCAAGCATATTTTATAACTGTTCTACTGTCTCCTCAAAACCTGCATGATCATTATGCCACCGAGCATTTGGCTCCTCCACATATTTCCTTTTTATGTCATACACTGAGTTTATGTTACCATCTCAGTGTCTTGAGATTTTTTTTTCTCAACAGAACAATGGAAACATGAATTTTAAAATGCAATTTTACTGAATAATAAAGCAGCAGCTGGAGTTTCCAGTGGTATCATTATTACTGAATGATTAGCTTTAAAGCATTTTCAGTAAAATGTCTTCAAAAGCACTTTTCAAGGATCAATGGCAGTATTAGCTTCTATCCACATTTTTCAAAGTCAGTGTAATCCAAGGTTTAAGCCTATCTTAAGAATCTTAAGAACTTGTCATCCAAAAGGCATTCATATTTGGTAAGCAAAACAGTCCTAAATGGCAGTAATTACAGCTGTCCTTTCTCCAAAATCTGAGCAGCTAGAATGTGTAACTTAAAGAAGTTACAAAGATCTGTACCTCACCACTCTGCAGCAGATATACATTTACCAAATGGATCAAGCCATTTCGTGAAGCAGAACAGGTATCTCCCTTGTAGTCCACAAAATAATACACAATCATGTCATGACGCAGAAAGCTGTAGCAGCAGAAAGACCTGACTTACTTATGGACTCTCATCACCTGCTTCACGAGAAACCACTATCAGGAGGGCTTGTACCATTGCTAGTGGGAAATTAAGCCCAGTTGGCCCCATAGTCACGCTTGACTCCTACTGTAAATCAAGTGCTGTTTCAGTCTTCTGTGTCAGGCTGAACACCGAAAACAATATGGAGTTCTTCAGCTGAGTAGCCAAGAAGTTTCTGAAGGTTGCAGACAAAGCGGTACACATAGCGCTTCCCAGAGGTCTTATGGATGATATTCTTGTCATAGTAGTAGCGAAGGCCACGACTTAGCTTCTCGTAATTCATCTTGGGCTTGTTCTTTCTCTGGCCCCAACGGTGAGCCACCTACAGAGGAATGATAAAGTGAGTATTTCATCTTAAATGCTTGCAGTCATTCTGATTCAGCTATTAAAGTCTTCATGAACATCTCTGTGCAAATTGAGTTACCATACAAAAAGAGTAATGCATAGTAAAAGATAGAGAACTAAACCCACCTCATCAGGGTCAGTGAGCTTAAACTCCCAACCATCTCCAGTCCAGCTAATTATGGACTGGCAACTTTTATCAGTCAGGAGCTCAAGAAGGAACTGCCAGAGCTGGATTGGTCCACTTCCTGTGGAGGAACATAGATATACTGGGTGAGATGATGGAAAAAGATTTTTTAGAACAAAGCAGATGCTATAAACCAGAGGTAAAATCCTGGTGATTTCCCATGAAGACCTTTTCTGAAAACTGGAAGGACAAAAACTGAATTGTTAAAGAATTTGGGAACTTCAGATATAAGAAGGCAAATGGATTTTGTAACTTCGTCCTCTGGAGAGAAGTAACGCTAGTATGTCATCTTGATGGTAAAATGAGCCTTTGTCAGGGATAAATACACCCAGTAGGGCCAGGTTGGTTTTTTCACTTGCAGTTGTTGTATAAGTTGGTGGTGGTATAATTTTCAACTTGAGGGTGATTTCATTTCTCCAAAATTTTAAGTGTGGATTGTATTAGGTGTCAATGTAGCACATAATTGCCATGAAATCTGGTGACAAGATTCATGTTGGCTAGAGGATGAAACCTGGCAATTTTGGTGACCTTCCCTCGAGCGCTAACAGCCAGCCCAAATGTCAGTATTGCAGTGGAATATCTTAAAGCTTCTTTGGTGGATTTCCATAAGATTTTGTGCTAACATTCATGGTGGCTAGAAGATGAAAGCTGGCAATTTTGGTGACCCCATGATCTTTCCCCTAGCTTCGCCAACAGAGCAGTTTTTAATCTTGCACACTCATATCTCAAAAGCTATATGTCACCGTGTCAGTCACTCAGGCTGTAAGCAGTTTCGTCCAGAGCAGAATATCTCCAAATCTATTTGGTGGATCACCATGGATTTTGGTGACAAGATTCCTTTTGCCTAGAGCATGAAACTGGTCAGTTTTGGCAACCCTATAACCTTTTCTCTAGTGTCACCAAAAGGAAACACCTCCCCAGTGGGACGTCTGTGTTCTATAATGCGCCTGTTAAAGTAGCAGTCCTGATGGAAATTGCCATTTATAAGTGAAATCCATGTCCTGGGTGCTCTTGTGTTTTGGTCAAATGTTTTTGGAGCCAGGCATCTTGATTCTTTGAACTTACCAGTGAACCTGGCGAGGGCAGCTGCTGGTACTGCAGGCTTTCCCAATTCAGATAGGTCATTCCTCCCCTGAATGTAGTCTCTGAACGACAAACTCTCTTTGCTGAGGTTAAGTGAAGCCCCACTGTATTCATCATCAAAGCTGTCGATGGACGGGACCCTCTGAGTATCTGCTAGCGAGGACTGGCTGCCCCACGAACGAAGACCCTCAATACTCTCCATGCTGTCCAATGAGCTCTGATCTTGAAGTGAAACTGCAAGATACAAATTGGACAGTGAGACATTTCTTACCTTAAAGATGGCAAAAACAACATTTTCAAACCTTAAATTGACTTTGTAAGAAAAAACGTATCAATCAAAAGTCTAGCTGTACCTTTACAAAAGCAATGGCAAAGCTGGAACTGGCTACCCTTAAAATTGGATTGGTCAACTTGGGTGACACCCAAAATTTTCTTCACATCATTGGCTATTTTTCGCTCACTGACACACTGATCTCACCTCAAAGAGAGTGTTTGTTTTGATAAATAGCCCCTTTAGACAGAGGGAAGTACTGAGGAGTATATCTGACGAAGAATACCCCCATCCATGCACACATCCATGTACACAGTCAAAAAGAATTCTTTTGTTTCATCATTTATCTGAGACTATCAAATGTCAACATGGTCCCGCCCTATACCCATAAACCTTGCATTTTGGAAATGTTTCCTGTAGTTGGTTCAGAGTATATTCTGACTGAAACCTAACTACAAGTTGTTTGAGACTAAGTGTCTCAAACACTGTTACTATTAAACCTGACAGCTGCATACCCAAACATGACTATAAAGTGAGCACAGCAGCATAGCACTGACAGTTACCATGTACCAGACCGGGATGCTATGACCCAACATGGCGGCCCGGGCCTTGGTTCAAGCGGGTGTCGTCATGTGCAACCCTCCTAAATAGCTGCTTTGAATTTTATGTGTGCAACTTGAGTTTGAATGGCATTTCATCTAGCCAACAAACCAAACTTAAAGAAACAAGTCAAGTCAAGTTCATCTTAATTATCCCTCAAGAGGTGAATATCAGTTAGCCTGCAGTTTCAGCCACACATTAAAAACATTTAAACACTCCAGCTGCTCCAATCATGCTTGTTGTGAATAAATTCATATTGAAGTTCAAAAGTAACTGATTCCACATGTTGAATACCAAATGATTGAGTCCAACTTACAGGGTTTTGAAAGGGAGTTGGTGCAGAAAAAGTGCTGGCTCTCTGTCATGTAGCCGAGGTCCAACTGGGGTTTGGACTGTGCAAAGAACTTTGGGTCCAGGATCGGTGTAGATGTCTTGTCAGAGCTCTCAAATAATTGCCTCAGTAGACTGCCACCACTCTCAGGAACCTGCATGGCACTTTGACTGTCATCCATATTCAAGTCTAGGAGAAACAACACACCACTTGTAAGGTGTCTATACATACACTTTCGAGATCAGACAAAATTGATATCTATAGTCAGGGGGCCAAAACTGCTATTGCAAATTAAGATAATGCCTGTGGGTAAAAGCAGACAGCCTATCCTGTATTCACATTTAACCCCTTTACATGTGTTTTAGCCATGTTGTCATCTCAGAAAATAATATTTGGGTCATTTTATCATAGTATACTTAAAGCTGATAAAATCAGACTTTTTTCACAATGCTGCCAAATTCTTTTCAATTTGCTGCTGCAAATATATTTTATTGCATGGAGTCAACTAGTCTCCAGACAATTAGTAAATGCTAATTTGAGTTCCTACCTGCAGAGCTTATCCAGGGAACAATGCTGCTCTGGGTTTCTGATGTAGCCTCATTTTCTTGGCAGTCTGGAGAGGAAAAAAATACACTGCAGAACCTCTGTAGCATTCAGAACAGCAATGTTCAATCCCCAATATGTTGTTTCACCTTCTTTCACAAAATCTTAATTTTGTTTGTTTGTTTACCATGCTATAATGTTTACATATGGATTTCAGTGCAGCAGTTTAGGAAAGACCTCCCTTTACATTTGATTGACAGGCTAAGTTGCAGACATCACATCAGCATCACAGCCAATACTGTATTCTCCTGTTAATAATTCCATGACCAGTCGGAACTCTGTACTAATTATTTCTACATAAACATTTAATCAAACACTTAATACCTTTCATCATCTGATCCAGATGCTCCCACAAAATGTCACCCACAAAGTCAGGTGCCAGCTGTAAGAAGGTGTCCTTGTCCAGATCACAGAGCTGCTGTCCATTCATGTCAAACTTGGAGTAGTTGACATCTGCCAGGCTGAACTCACTGACTGCCCACTGCAACCACTGCAGCACATGCTGCTTGGTCCACTTAGAGGGATCTATGAAGAGGAAAAAGAAAGCAACATAAAATATGTGCATATATACATATATATATATATATATATATATATATATATATATATAT
>OMLF01037371.1:4992-21518 GCA_900302615.1 Holocentrus rufus | reverse complement strand
GGAGGCTGGAGGGGGGATGGAGCGCACAAATCACTGAGAATCTACCTAAGCATACCTGGAACCAAGGATGTGCATTTTTTAAGTTCTAGCCAAGACAGGAGCCTTCTGATGATACAAATCATCTATTCAGCAATTGTGATCCAATGTGGAAAATCAGAATAGAAATCAGAATCGGAATAATGTTTATAATAAGCCTTCGAGGTGAAGATGATGACATGCACCAGCTTTAAATTGCAGCAAGAAAGCAAACATTTTTAAGGAAGTAGTGTACTTCCAACTGCAATAACCCTGAATGTAAACATCTCTATGGAAGGAAGAGGAGACATGTTTTACCTGTTCCAGAGATGACACCGAAAACATCTTTGTGCAGAGCATTTTCCAAGCAACTCCCAGGCTTCTGAGGAGTCACCATGGAGTTCGGCATCAGAGAGTCCTCCCTGGCATTCTTGTGACACAGAACAAGCAAAACAAACGAGCGATGACTCAGCTGGCCAAGCCCTGTCATTGAAATCACTTTGAAAGTGTTCAAGTTGAGATGTTTACAGCGTTTTGCAACCATTTCCGGCAGCAATATGTCAAACTGGCAGATGAATCCAGCACAGGCTATAATTAAGATTCAGAGAGACAGCAAGGCAGTCAATAAAGACGCAGGCTGCTGTTCGGTGTTCAGCCACTAGGTGTCAGGCTTACATTGTGGTTGCTGAGGGGGGCGGACTCCTTGATGTTGAGCCTGTAGACGTTCTCCTGCAGCAGGCCAAACAGGGGGAGGTAGAGGGTGACGAGTCGGGCCTGCTGGCTCTGGAATGACATAGGTGTTTGTGAGTCATACACCCATAAAAACAATGAAATCTGACAGACTTCACACTTCAGTTCAGTGAAGAAGTTACCAGGCACAAATCCTTTTAAACTGAGTTAAAAAAAAAAAATGCCCACGGGGCAGTGGGACCAATATGGCTGCCAAGGAATAACCCACAATGTGCCAAATGGCTTTTTCTTTCTACATCTGACATATGCTTCGAGAAAAATGAGAGTTTTAAAGGAACAGCAGCGGTGGTTGGGAGCCGTCGGACGCACCTTAGCAGCGTAGCGGTCGTCGAAAGTGTGTTTGATCATCAGGCTCTTGAGCACCTGGATGGCGATCTGCCGGATCTCTCGGAACTCCTGGAGAGCCCCGCCCACCTCCCTCAGCAGGAGCCCCACCAGGAAGTGGTTTCGGCAGAAGTCGTCGGTCAGGGAGTAGTCCAGCTGAAGGTCTGCCACAGCCATCAATCATTCAGTTAATACAAGGAACATATTTTAGGCGTTTTAGCCTAAAATGCCACCAAGTTTATGAGACATAACTCAATAAATTTTTACTCGTATAATTCCAGAAATATATTATATTTTATTGTTAAACTCCCTCTAGATACCAATAATACACATTCTGTCAAAATTGAATTCAAACTATTTCATGAATGCCTTTTACAAGTAGTCATAACAAAATTAGAGACGTCTAAAAATAGTATTTACTAATCGAAATCCAATTATGGATATATGGACGTGAATAAGATGTGATGGCCTCAAAGTAGAAAGGAAAAGAGAAGGGAATGCAGAGAAAAAGCAGCAATTTGAGATGTGCTATTAAAATAAGTGACGTTATCGGCGCATTTTTACCTTGAAATCTCTGGATTCTGCCTTTTCCAAAGGGCATGGGCAGATTCAGAGGGACATAGTGCTCGTGGTTGCACACGACCCGCAGGAAGTCAAACTTGAACTCGTACAAAGTCTGGCAGGAACACAAAAGGAAAAGAACAGAAAAGCCTCTGAAAGGTGACCTCTTCCCCATTATAATCCTTATCTCTTTGAATAAATTAAGTGCTAAGTGTCGTGCAGCAGTGCAGAATGTTAACCTTGGGGTCTCCAGGTACAAAGCAGTTCATGTAGTTGTTGATCTGCTTGAAGACAAAGCCTCTGTCCATGAAGGTGAAGCAGCGCTGAGTAAAATAAAATGAACAAGTACAGTGAGTGAACAGCAATGCAAATCTGAAGCATACAAATCTAACATAGCAGATAACAGCTGTCTGCAAAATCAAATTATTCTTGTGGGAAATTAAAGACGTGGAATGAGTTATTGTTTTCACTCTTATTAATGCAATTTGTTGTAGGGGTGTATTATTCCCCGCCCCACGATGCTTTTCTCTATTCATGTTTCCCCAAACTGCAGTTTTTCAAACTCATCAAAATATCAAAGGACAATGCTGCACTGCAGGCAGTGGGAGGGCTGCCAACCTTGATGAACACTGCCAGGCTGTGGTTGGCATTGCGAGCCGCATCCAGGTTGTCCTTGTATTTCTGGGTGATGTGGGGCATCAGCATATTCACCAAGGTCTCCACAGCGTGGTAGAACGACGCTGAGAAACGCTGGTTCCTGGAGAGCTGGATGAAAGGATGGAAAAGGGGAGGAGAGGATTAAAGCTGAGAGGAGAGAAGAGAAGAGAAGAGAAGAGAAGAGACGAGAAGAGAAGGCTTCAAATAAAAAACCTACCTTGACTTTTCCGCTCTCTATCAAGTGTTGAGCCATCGACTTCACCAGAGCTTCAAAGAAGTACCACGAGTACTGCAACACAGAGTCGGCACATGAAAAATGGTGAAATATTGATACGCCAGCACTTCATTTCACTAAGGACATGGGTTATGAATGCAGGCTACCTTCAGCAGCTTGTTGCTGGTGAGGAAGTCGGTGGACGGTTTCAGGATGGCTGTCATGGCTTTAGCGAGTTCTTCATGAACTGTTTTAGCATTGATGGAGGCGTACGGCTCGGGCTTAAACACAAACTGGGGAGAGAAGAGAGGAAAACAGAAAAATAGTAATAAATTAGTGGTAAATACAGAATATACTGCTGGTGGTACTACATTTCCTATTAAAAACTCACCTTTAAACACATATTTTTGAGAATTTTGTTGTTAATTTTTATGAACTGCATTTATATTTCTTGGGTTTTGATTTTAAATCCTCATGTGCAAAGCCATTTTGAAAAGAATAAGACTAATACATATTTTAATGGTTGTTTCATAAAGCTGCAATAGCTGAAATCGCGAAATGAGGACGATTCAGATTCAACAGCCGAAACAAAAGTCAAACAAAAATGAGAAACAAGCACCTAAAATCTCTGTGGGTTGATGTTGAAGTTTACCAGCAGAATCAAGATAAAAATCACTTCTCAATCATTTAAGTGCTCCTATATTGTTACAACTATTCATATAATTACAATGAAACAATACTGCACCTTGACATAAGATCTCAGGTAATGCTCAAGCCCCTCTTCATGGCACTGCGCTACAACATGAACCATCACCCTGGACAGAAAAGAAGAGATAATGACATAAAGACGTAAAGGAAAGAGAAAGGAGGAGGGGAGACAAAGGGAATTACAGAGGCGGTGACACCTCATTTAAAAACTTCCTACAGAGCCTAAAGACCAGCTGAGACATAAAACACACACATGGAATGTGTAAGCCACAGGTGGAGAGTGTCTAATGACTGAAGAGAAGCGGGGACAAAGGCTCACAAGATGAAAGCGTCATTATTATAATTTTCTAGAGGTTCAGGTTGTTAAAATAGACCGGGTTTAGAATTCCCACGTCCGACCACAGTTATAATATTTTTGTATCACGTGGTTTTCTCAGACTGGAAACCAGGTATTTCAGGCTTGTGTTTGATACTTGTATGAGTGTGTGTGTGTGTGGCTTGCCTGGTCACGTTGACCGCCACGTCCTCGTGTGTGGCTCTGGTCAGGACGCGGAACAGCTGGTTGAGGATTGTGGGCAGGAAGTTCACCATCACGTGACCCTCCATGGCATGGAGACTCTGGGAGGAGAGAGAGGGAGAGGAAAAGAAAATGATGCACCACATCAAAAAAAATAAATAAAAAAGACAGTTTTTGCCCTCTTTGAGCATTATAAATGATGAAACCTTCAGGTATTTGACCAGCTCTCCCTCTGAAGCCTGCTCTGACGTCTCCATGCTGCGACAGTGGTGGAAGAAGTTGTGCAGGTGCTGATCCTGAGGGGAAGATGGCGTAGTTTTAATGCGAAGCTCATTTATTGTTTACATTTTGAGAGCTGGATAAAAGTTGGATGAAAATATTTCGACATACCTGAGTGTAAACTGTGGAAACGAGGTGAGTAGAGACTTTGAACAGCGGCTTCCCTCCGTCTACCCACTTAATCTCTGGGCCGGAGTGCTGGAACGACAAATGAGCAGCGACAAATAAAATTACTGCACACTCGATGAAATATGTACTATGTCAGTTAATTAGGAAATTGGCACCTCGGAAATGTCAAAACATCTACAGTATATCATTTGTCTGACAAATCACAGCAAGAACAAAGCAGAAATGATTTAAATGATTAAAAAAAAAAAAACGGTCATAAATATAAGTAAGACATAAAAATGTTGCTATTGTTGGGCTGTTGGACTTCAATGCCTGTTGTTGCCTGTTGTAGAGATCCATAACAGAATGAATAGAAATCTCACAAGGGGAATATTGAATCCCTGGAACAGGGACATTAAAAACAAACACTTATTTCATACTTATTTCCATCACAAAAGACCCACAAAAACATCTCTGTAGCTTCCTCTTGTCTCATTTTGCTTTAAAAATTGCTTCATTCATTTGAAATAACTGATCAGCATTATACACTAAATGCTTGTGTCATGTTTTAATTCACATTGTTTTGCAGTGGTAATAAGTAGTAGTAAATTCATTCGTCCTACATTAAATAAAAAATACTGCGAGGTCCCTCACTGGTGAGGTAAATGTTTCATTTAATGGATTACCTTTAAAGGGTTATCAAATTTCATCGGCATTTGACGTGAAATCCTATTGGACCTCTTTAAAATCTCAATCCAATTATAGTTAATAAGATAAACATCCAAAGGTAATCTATCATTTAATATCCATTAGTTGCATCTGGTCTTAAGATAATGAGAAAAGCAGTCCTGGCCGTTCTAAATCCCCTGAAAACCAGTTTGGAGAATGTTTTCTCTCATATGGATAAAACAGAGATGCATGGGAGTTTGAACTACAAATCAACTCACCTCTAGAGTTTTAATATCAGTGGCTTCAAAGTGCATGACAATGAGCAACAAATTAACCCTGAAAACTGGACAAGAATGAGACTGGGGTGCCCTGATGGTCTGTATTTGCCACTTTAGGGGTTCCCAGGTTCACATCCTAGTCATGACCTTTACTGCATGTCATCCCCTTTTCAGCTTTCCATCTGTCTGTCTTTATGAAGAAAAAAACATGTCAAGTGAAAAGGAAAAAAAAAAATCCATCCCTTGAGGCAGAGCCGTGGTGATTAGATCATTCCCCGCCACCCCTGTCTGTTACCTTGGTGACGCCGTCCTGGGAGCCGAGGTACCCGGCGGGCAGATTGGCGGCCACAGGCATCTGCTGTTCATTCATGATGACCCTGCCATCCCTCAGCAGAGGCAGCCATGCTGAACCAACTGTGGACAAACAACAAACACAGGGCAGTGAGAGAAGAAATGCAGAGAGAGAATATGTGCATGAATTATCACAGAGCAAAGAAGCTCTAATACTGAGGTGGGATTAGCTTACAGATGAGAGTGTGTAGCTAAAAGGCTCCTGTTTCAAATCTTTGCATCGATTGAGAAGATCTAGTCAGGAAAAGGTCACCAGGAGCCCACAACAGCTACCATTAAAGGAACAGTTCACCCAAAATACAATCAATCAATCTAGATTCTGTGTGACTTGGTGAGGTTTCCAGTCTGTCTTTGATACCCCAAAACAATGGGAAAACCACCAGCAAAAGAAATTAGGATGCCTCTAATTTGGACTCCTTGAGGGCAGATAGAGTCAATTTGCTGGTGTAAATATTTGATGGTTTGAGCTCCATAAAACAATACCAATCCAGCCTCATGAAGGGGGGATGGGGGGATTTTGGGTGACCTGTTCCTTTAATTGAGCTGAATCTTTTTGCTGTAAAATTAGAGTATACTAATTTCTCAGTCTGATTACCATTATAATTGGATTTTGGGATCCCAGCACACCCACCTCCTCACAGCAGGATGCCATATTATTTAATTAGCACAACACTACTGAGACAACAGAAAACGGTGGCGTACCTGGCGTCTCCACCAGGTCCTTCTTCTTGCTGTTGCTGTCGCAGCTCACATGGTAGAAGGTGAAGAGAAGGTGGTGCTTCTCGTGCAGCTGAGTAGGCAACTCTATCTTTATCTGAGGGCGAGAAGAGCACACATGCTCGGCTTTGCTCTCCGACACAGAGGCAGCTTTGTTCAGGAGAGTGAAAGTGAGAAACACCCCGCGGAGCATTTCCATTGCAGATTTTTTTTTTACCGGAGGGCTGAAGCTCTCCTCACGCTCAAACCACATGAGGAGAGGCGAGAGGTGCTGCCTAAAATACAAAATTATTTTTAAATTATATATTACTATTTTTAATTCCGAGCACGTCACGCCTCTTCCTCTCCTCGCTGAGGGTTTTTAGCTATTAATTTTAGCATGTACAGATATCAGCGCAACTAATAAACTCAATTTGCACAGCAGCATATGAAGCATAGACGTCTCCCCTCTGCTCTCACCTCGTCGTAAAATTCGGGGTTCTGCTGGTGGTGCAGGACAGCTGCATAGGCCTGCTTGGTAAACAGAGGACCTCCTGGACGACCATAGATGCACTGAGAGAGAAAGAGAGAGCAAGAGATAGATAGAGCGCATGTTTTTCAATCTATCAGTCAATATCAGTAGGGTTTGAATGTATAAACTGCAGTTTTGAATTTTTACATTTTGTATCGGCTTTGGCAATGTTGTTCCTGATTTATGGTTACGGCAATGGGAAGGTAACTGAATTGAGAATTGTGTTAAGTTTTTGAGTGTATTTCAGTAGCATTTTACAGTAAATGCACCTTTAATGGTTGGGCATCGTCCTCATCAGAGTCCTTGAATTCAATGCAAACTGCAATATTCCTCGCCTGAAAAAGGACAAAAAAAAAAAAAAAAAAGAAAAGAAAGATTATAATAGTGAGGAGTGAACCAGTTCCAGATGTATATATACATATATCCTCTATTGGCCTAGAATCAATTGCTACCACACCCAACTCCCTCTGTATCCATTTCAAACCTCCAGTTGTCTCAATAAAATGAGGAAAACATTTAAGGAAGTGGACTGCCGGCTCTCCTTTAAAAAAAAAGTAAGAGGGCAGAGAGGGGAAAAGAGCGAGACAGAGGAGGAGAAGAGGAGGCGAGCTGGTTTCCCATATAGAGCTGACCCAGTGAAAATAACAACCCCGCATTAATGTATTAATCAGAAGCCGCTGTGAGTAAGGATAATTCTATCCAGCTCCCCGGCTTGGCTGAACAGCCCTCAAACCTCTGCCAGCGCTCGCATCAGCTCAACAGGAACATAAAACCACGATGATAAGCTCACATAAGCCAAACAAAAGCACTACTTCTCCAAAAAAGAATAAGTCATAGGTATTGGAATGTTATTTCATGTTAAATGCCGATGCCAAAAGTGGATTATGGACATCATGTAAACATCCAGTTGAAAAGCTCAGTTAGGCTGAGATTTAGTCTATATTTATATAACCAAAAAAAAAGATATAATCGCTTATTAGCCTGCATCCATTGCACATACACTCATTTTCTCCTACATCTAAGCCATGCCTGCAGTACATATGCACTCAAACTAGTATATAGCACAAAGGAGAGTTATATTAAAGGTGCATTATATAAAAGTGCATTGACATGAGGACCATTTAGAATCAAATGACAAAATAAATGTGGAATAAACATGAAATTTGATGATTAAATTTATATGATTCTCATGATAGGACCCAACGATGAGGACCCTGTAGACTTAACTGACAATAAAATGTGGAATAAATACAAAATTTGAGTCTAAATGGTCCTTACTTCAATGCACCCTTAATTTTGTGCAGTGCACCTTTAAATTCTAAGTATTTATATGCAGTCTCGGGTACCTTGGCGAAAGACTTCTGCCCGTCGTATTTGAGGTGTTTTGGGTAGACGTAGAGGTGGTTGTTGTAGATGGTGAAGGGTTGGGAACACTTGGCGATGCAGGGGACAAACTCCTCCACCTCCAGGAGAGCGCTGCCCGGCCCGTTGCCCTCAAAGTTCCTCACAGGGATGTAGGAGGAAGTGACACAATCTGGAAAAAGAAGAAGGTTTGAGGTCAAAGGCAGTCCAACGGAGAGCTGGAAGTCGTGTAAAGAAATATTCTGGAGGCTTACTGGGGACATCGGGGGCAACGTTGTCGATTGTTACGTCCAAATTCCCCAAGATCACGGGAAGTTTGGCCATCTTCTCTGGCCTGTTGGAGGGGAAAGAACATTGTAATAATTAAGTGAAAACTACTGACAGCGATATTCTGGAAAGAGTGACTGCTGGGGGAAAAACTTAGAGAAAAACTTACTTTCTAAAGTCAGTGAGCAGCTTGAACATGTCCTCGTCTGACAGCTTGCTGCTGTCCTGTCTGTAAAGAGCCGAGAAGCGAGCGCCTTTGTCCAGAGTTCCCGATGCATCTTTGAACACAGGCCTGCCAAGATGGGGATGAAGAAATACACTGAATCCGTCAAACAAGAACAGCACAAATTCAGATTCTGCACTGGCGCCTCCATGTGCAGCTCCCGCCCAGAAATCCCCTTCCTTCAGCTGACAGTTTCCCATTTGGTATGTGTGCAGTATCTCTACTCTCAATCGCAAGGAGCATCAATATCAGTCTCTGAAAATACAATCCCCACAAGACAAACCTAGATAGATCTTTTGTCTTTATCAAAGGGAATGAGCAAAGTGGAGATACTGTCGGAGAATGACAGAGTTTGCAGTACCGTGCAGCCCAGGCGAAGGGCATCCTGTACTGTCCCAGTCGGCTGCAGGCTGTCTTCGCGTTCTTCAACACCTTCTGGGCCATCTGCTCAAGAAGAGAAGGGGGCTCATTTTTTTTTCAACACCAGCAGAATAATCAGGTTAGTTGACTAACGGCGAGCACTTTAATTTTATGACAACAGCCCGGGGAAGCAGTTACAAAGCGAGGTAAAGGTCACGCAGACACACACGCTTTCACACCCAGGAAAGTGCCCGGCATAACAACGATGTCTTCACAGGGGCAGATGGAAGGTTAAGTGCGTAGTTCACGAGCTCCTTGACCGCAGCTGTTGAGGGAAGGGAGAGTGTGTGGGCAGTGTGGCAGCCAGAGGCAGCCACATCCCAGCCACAAGCTCGCATCCTTAACCATCGAGCCAACACAAACAAATACAGTAGGTTTCCAATCTACTGGCAGCACCGGTACAATGAGAATGTGTAAAAATTAAGCATGTACTGTGATGGATGTATTACAGACATAGAGCAATCTGTGGACACTTTTATCAGGAACAGTGATTCCTCAAGATCAAAGAGTGTTAGTGTAGGTGGTCCAAGAGGGAAGTGAAACTCAAACCCTGTCTGTACATTCTTAAAAAGGGTGTGTTATTTTCAACATATTAGTCTGTCCTTTTTTGGACACGTTTGTGCATCACTTTTCAATACAACATATGCTCACATCAACATATTGTGGGCTTGTCTTATGATATTTCGAGATATTATGGAAAATGTTTTAAAATGCAAACACCAAAACTGAGCAAAATGCATTTCCCCACCTGGAAAGGGTTAAATGGAGGAGACATAACTAGAAGCAGGAAGCAGTTTGACACTGAAATAGTGCAGTGGTGTGCGGAGGGCATGGTGGTAAATGGGACGACAATGTTTGGCTTCAACTTTGACACCCCAGGTCAATTTCCATCTTATGCAAAGAAGTTTTCAGCAAAAAATGACGTGATTGTGCACATGCCTGCCTTACTTCATTACACTATACAATATAAGCAGAATCTAATCTGAAGTATTAAATAATGTGAAGCTAAATTGTGTACCTTGGCTGAGTCGGAGCTCTTCATGTAGGGTTCGGTGCAGTGGGTGATCCCCCCCTGCAGGACCTTCTCGATCCTGGCCACCAGGAAGATCTCTGGGTGGGGGCAGGTGACCGAGAACACTCCCTGTTTGGGGAACTGAAGGGCCCCTTCTGGGAGACCACTGGCCAGCCTGTGGTCGCCGCCACTGCCATTGATTTGCGGGTCTGATCCACCGCTAGAGCCCGAGATGCCGGTCATTTGTCGGACCAAAGGGTGATTGAGATCCACATGGAAGTCAGCCGAGATCTTTCTACTGTTTTGGACGTCGAAGAGGGACAGGACCACATAGAAGGGTTCCACCTAGGAGTGAAGGGAGGAGAGGAGAGGAAATATTTTTGCGGTGAGAGAGGCAAGATGAGAGACAGGGAAATTGGGGTGATGGTAAAAAAATAAAAGCAAGAATTCAAGGGATACTCATCCTCCCTAATGCACTTCCCATTTTTCTATCAAGTGGAAATGTACCATTGATGTAATTCAACTTTCCATACACTTTCCACCATGCCGTTCCATTACACAAAGCCATTTGTATAAGTGTGTGTGTGTATGTGCGTGTGTCCATGCATCTGTGTGTGCAGAGGTAATGGCTGTGGTTTGCCAGTTGAGTGCTACTGCAGCCCTTCTTCCACAGAGCCGGAGACTTCGGGGAGTGACGGCAGGAAACCAGCTACAGACTGGTGCTAATGCATGGTGGGAGGCCCAGGCTGGTTGCCGTGGCAATGGCCATTTCCTGCGTCAACAGTGCTAGCATTGGTAGGGGTAAGCCAAGTAGGCCATCTGAACTGTCTGTGATCTTCTTAACTGATTTAGACCTCGCCCTCATTTACTAAAGCACATTTCCCAGAATTATGGGAAAACAGTGCATTTCCACTCCTGCATGTGCATCCATTGGAAGTATCCCTGCTTGTGTGCATGTGCGTATGTGTGTGTGCATTTGTTGTTAAGACAGACTGCAGTTTCAGTATTTCACTTCCAACTGATTTTAAATGATCTGTCATTGCAATATACATTTGTCGTTGGTCCCTCTTCATTTTCGGCCACACAGCTCTGCAGGTTGAAGGAGAGGTCATGACAGTTGACCAGGACTCTCTTCCCAAACTTCTCTTCAAACTGCCGCACGTCCGGCTCGATCCCAGAGAAGTCCAGTTTCTATGGAAACATCAGCTTTTAAAAAAAGGCTTAAAGAATATTAATTGCTGCAACATCCACAAAAATCCATAAATCACCATTTTATTTGTTTTTCCGATTATCTCATCCAGAGGAAAACAGAGTGTAATGCTAATGCTGGGATTAACATATTCAGAATGGGATGTGCAGGACTTTGTAGTCAGAAATTATTTTGGTCACCTGTGTGTCAGGATCCAAAGTGAACAGTTTGAGACGAGCCTCACTCCGCATTTTGGACTCTATATCTCTGCCAGTCTGTTGAAAACAAAGTAGGAAATGTGTTTCACCATCATTGACTAGCTTATTCAATAAGGAAGTGGGATGGAAATGATTATGCTCTCTATATAAAAGGTTCAGGTTGCATAGTGTATATCAAACTTAATGGTGGAATCAACATTGTCATGTAATCCGAGCAGACCACAGATATTCTGAACAGTTAGTGTACAAAATGTTGATTGGCATTCCTGTAAACATAGTCCACGTACAGAGATTACATTTTTTTTATCCCCTCTTGTTCACTTTTTCTACAATCCTCCCTCAACATTTTAGTGTTTAGACTGATATCACTAAAGGATCACAGCTCTCCCCTACAGTAGATTAACATTCAATTTCAGTTTAGTTCATGACATGATGGAGCAATATTTTAACAATAGTGTAGTTAGGAAAAGTTTATGCAAAATGTTATTATTAAAAATAAAAACAAACAAAACTTTTTTCATTCTACATTGATAAAAATGGAGGTTGTGTCCAACTTGCTTTAATAGCATGTAAATCGAGAACTCCTTTTCTTAGTTCTCCTTGCTTTCCGCCTTGACAGAAAATAAAATCCCTGAGTATGTCTTCAAGTGCTTGTTTTCAAAGTGCCACGTTCCACATGGACAACTTCTGCAGTAAATGTGTTGGCCCCGTCTGGCCTCTGCATTTGGAGGCCATGCACACTACCAGATGTCAACTTTGTTAGCACCAACAGGAAGAAGCAGGGCTCCTCCTAAACTATGGACATGACTTACAGGAAGTACAGCCAGTTGCTTTAGCTATTAAGCCCAAAACAAAGCTCAGTTACAGTTTGGATCGTTTCCTAGTAAATTTATGTGGTCCTTCAAACGTCCAGAGCGCCTCTATGTGATTTTCAGGATCCTCGAAAGCTAATCCATATGGTTTAAGTATTAGATGTTGTGTGGTCAATTGTAGGTGGCATAAATGGGTTTAGCATGTTACCGTAGATGGAAAAAACAGGGTACCTGAAAACTGTCTTGGAAACTTCCGGAGGAGAGGTCTGTTTTTCCGAGCTCATCATCTGTTGGAGAGGTCAACATGGAGCCTGTTAGCTAAAGTAATTATTGCAGAACATAAAGACATGTTGGTCTCTCGGCAACGTGTTGGCTTTTGCAACAGCAGGCGTGGAAAAACATACAACTGCTGCCAGGGATTTGTTTCTTCACACATGAAAGGTTTTCATGAGGAAACATGCAAAAGGCGAATTATTCCATGGAGAACAGGTGAAAGAAAAACCCGCAGGTGGGCCTAAAGCAAGCACAAAACAAAGACATGGAGGCAGACGCACCCAAACACGTGAAAACAATGCAGGAGATAAACCGCTAAGCATGCAGATACATGCAAAAACTGCATGCAGTGGGTAGCATAAACAAACAAAACGTTAAAAAAAAAAGGAAAACCTATAAAAAGGCAGATAGAACAAAGGCGCACAAATTCCCAAATGAACACAAGCACACACCATCGTGCAGGTCTCCGTTCCTCTTCTCCTGCATGGCCTGTTCAAAGCTGCTGTGGAGGATCTTGTTCAGGGTGCCGATCCATTCCTCCATCTCTGCTTCGCTGTCTGCAGCCAGCAGGTACGTGCTCTTATCCTGCATCTTCAGCTCAAAGGCAAACCGACGCACTTTACTGTTCTGAAAGACCACAAAAGCCCACAGGTGTTATATACAGTGCATACCGCTAGTTCTTCTAAGTTCGCATTTCAATATTGTTAATATGCCCTTGAGCAGTCTTTAGTAAAGTTCTCTTTAACTTAAACCACTGAGGTCATATAGGCTGTCAATTCATTAACCTGAGAGAGATGTGAAATGAGAAGCCTCCTTGCAATATCGAGAAGACCTTGGTGTAAGAGGCTTGCATAAATATATGCATTGCTTTATGATAAATGTATATTCCAACTGCTTTAGCTACTTTGGAGACGCATTTGAACAAGAGGTTGACCCTTTTTTGAGTGCAAACATTTACATTTATTTAATTCAACTACTTTGCCGTGTTTGACAGCCTTGGTTTGTATCATCCTGGTGTTTTACCTGCACGACCCCCATGCAGGAGTCAAGGAAGATGGTTCCTTTGGGTTCCTTGGAGGTCTTCTCATCTTTGTAGAAGTTCAGGTTGTAGGATCCATCTCCCAGCTGAGCCAGATGGAAGTACCTCCTCTTGAAGGACTTCAGGACAAAAACAGAGAATGTAAACAGCCTCAAATGGCCTCTTTCTCTAAAAATACCAAGAGGTGGAGATGGGGCGTGGGAAACCTCTAGAGGAAAAAGTACTTCAAGCTACTGAGGGAAACAGCCAATTTCATTTCCATATGTGTAGAGAGACAAAGACAAATGCTGTAATAATAACTTCACACTGCATTGAGAGGAGCTTACTTTAGCTTCAAACATAACCAACGCAATAAACCCAACCACATAGGAACCACACTGGGTGAAAATGGGATACTTACATAAGCATCGTTATTAAAGCCGATATTGCTAGCGTTAAATAGCTGCAGAGTGACCACTAGCAATATTAATAGGGATTGCGAAAGACTGCATTGCATCCAGTGGTCGAGGGAGTGAGGGATCGGGCAGGGCAGCTAGAGCAGAAACATTTTATTACAAGTAAAGCACCGTATTGTGTTACCTACCCGCATTGTAACACTGATTGCACTATTCATGTTGCCTTTGTACAGCCAGCCATGTTTGGACACCCCTCCCTTCTGGGAGCCCAGAGAGGCGGTGTCCTGTGGGAGGAGGTAAACAGGAGAGAGATCAGTACACACACCTCTCCCACTCTTCTATCATTCGACCTAACACACAAACACTTCGTACATTGTTACGCTTGAGCTTAGGAATCTGCTGACTGCCCTTGAAGCCACCGGGAGGAGCGGCACGCACTCTGTTTTTAGTATCGAGAACACTCCTCATTAAGTTCTCTTCTCTAAACTCATGGGATTACGACCATGACTGCCTGTCCATTAAAGGTCACTGCTCTTTCAGTTCAATCAATGGCTAAAGGAAGGTAATTATTGGGAAGCAATGTGCCCTTACAGTGCCTCAAATGTCACGAAGAAGATGCTAGATATTCTAGGAAACAGGCATGGGTCTAAAACACTTAGGATACACTTACAAGAAAAACAGTGAACAATTGCCTTGGAAAAGAGGTGAAAAATGTAATCTTAAAAAAATACATTAAAATAGACAGCGTCCGTGGTCTAGGACATCCCCAACATAGCTGTGTTTCTATTTGAACTGGGTTTACCAAGCACTAGAAAAAAGGTTGAACTCGTTGCCCTTAAAGAATCATCATTTATTCAAAAGACTTCAGGAAAACAGTACTCTGCTCTGCACACAAGCCGAACTGGATCACGAGGCGAGTGCAGGCGTCCGCTGGGCAAATGGGGTTTCCTGAAGGAATGAGGAGAACATTTCTGGGATGTGTTTACTTGCCTCGTCTTTCTCCACGTCTTCGTCCACCTCAAACAGGTGGGCTGCCAGCTTCTCAGGTCTTGACACCTTACTGAAAGAGAAAAGATAACTTAGGCCTGGACCACTTAAGCCTGCGACTGCTTACCAAGCTTTGTTTTCGCAGCTCATGGATTCTGGGAGAATTGAGAGAACTGAGAGAGTTACGAATTGTGTTATCCATGCAGAATATGCATGACTCCTTTACTTGTGCAACTTTATGATTTGTTACTCTCAAGAACTGATAATTTGTTCCCTTGTGACATCGGAACTGTTGAATTCTTAATTTTCTTTTATGTTTCTTTTCATCCCCCATCCCACTGTTAACAATGTAACTTCTCCATTGTCTAATCACTGTTACATTTCAGATTAAATAACTCTCACTTAGTTATTTTTTTTCCTCAAGGCCACTCCTGAGTGTCTCTACAGTAACATTACCAGTCACAAGGCAGCTCAAGTACATCAGCTGCGTCTCTAAGTGCAACTCAAACCCCAGATGGACTGTTTGCCCTTTGACCTTCACGAGACCCAACATGCTCCAGGGAAGTACTAACAAAAACAAAGTCAAGGCCGAGGCCAAGGGTGGCCGAGTTTTCATGCTACAACGTTTAAAACAAGAAACGTAACATCTGTAAAGAACATTCCTGTCCTTCAGGAAAGTCGCTCAAGCCATAGCGCACATGGACTATAATGCATCGTGAGATTTCCCCTTAGCTCTAATGATATCAATCAGCAGTGGTCCCAGAATAGCCCTAATTATCTTTGGTGGAAAAACACAGGAAGCCTTCTATTGTTGTTGTGTAATAACTTGGACCCTCCGAGACACAGATTTCCTCACTTCTAGGGATCTGGGTAAGACATTCACAGGACAGTAAACAAAAGGCACTGTCACTGAGCATTATAAGATTTACAATATGACTCAAAATATGACTCAGAACATTAAAATCAATCAAGTGTGTGGGACTGAACAAACAGATTATACACACTGCTTTTACGATTTAACCATTTATTTGTTAGCTTGTCAAATGAATTCAGTTGTTAGTTGAAGAATTTATTAATGTTGTATTTATATTTGTATTTGTATTTATGAAGGATTGTGTACTGCAATACCAATGTGAATGCATTCTCACAATTTTTTGAGAGGAGAATAACTGCAGATGTTGTAAATCTGCAGTTGTACCTGCTTATTTAATTCTAGCAAATTGCCATTACATAAATATCAAATCATACATGTCCCTCCTTTGTTGCACGGTCGCTCTTCACTCCTGAAAAACTATTTCAACATTTTTTTTTTTATCATTTTCAAGCACTGGGCAGCAAAATTAATAACTCTCTTCACCTCCTTCATTTGAGAGACATGACTTCTGTGTTTGAATGGACCAATTCAGTTCGACCATTGCTCCACGTTTGAAAAAAGAATAAGAGGTAGTGACCTTGGTGGCATGTATTCAGCATAGATTAAGGAGAAGTGCATGATGGGAGATTTCCACCTTGGCTAGCACTCATAGATATGTTACTGTGTCCAATCATGCTGCTGCTGAGGAAGAATAGGGGGAATGTAAAAGTGGTCCACTCCCAAATGAGTTTTTCACAGAGACCGCAGTCTGAAGGCCCTGTCAGTATGACTGTCTGCACCTCGCCACACCTGTTCT